>JADLZN010006597.1:23863-56359 GCA_018155175.1 Sinocyclocheilus anophthalmus | reverse complement strand
TACTCTAATTAATTCATAGGAAAACCTTTCTTGAATGAACACACATATCCTTCATGTCATTGAGTATGTTGTTACTGTCCTTGTACATTGTCTCTTTTATTGTATACTGTTTTATGCAGGCTTATAATCGAAACACACTCCTGTCAGCTTACATATGTATATCTCTACCATGTGTAGTATCTATGAATTCACCTTCTTATGATCGAAACAAGCGTGTATATTATATATTGGTAAATAGGCAATATATATTAGGGCCCTGAGAATCTTTAGTCATGTCGATTCAAGTCCATTTGCAAATTACCTTGCTTAGAGACAAAGGGTCGTAAACCCCTCCAGCAATTGCAACCTCCCGCTCTGAATTTCTGCCTTTCTCATTGGACAAACCCACCTTGAGAGGCTTGACACTTCAGAGACCTTAAAGGCCCCGCTCCAGGGACCCACCCAGTCGGTGGTTTGTTGGAATTCTGAGAGGCGGTGAGACAAACGCTCCCGAAAACGCTAAGCTCGTGCCAGGCTTCGGCCTTGTCCTTTCCATTCTTCAAGTTACTCTGACGCAAACTGGTTCTTTCTCATCAACAAACTTCAGCAAAAGATAGACTGGAAACCTTAAGATTGCATCAGGAATCTATTTTCAGACAGACGAGACTTGCAAGTATCAAAATTAGTCTTATTAATTGATACATTAAGAATCATTTGCATCTTTTTACAAAGGTGAGTTTGAACTAAGAATCTGACGTTTCCCTCAGGTGTAGATCTGCTGAATATGCAAATGGGTCTATAACTTCATAGTCCTTATTTCTCTTTCTGTACTGAGTTAAGCTTTAACCCTTTCCTATACCAACTGTATGTGTGTGTGTGTGTGTGTGTGTATGTGTATGTTAGACCAGTTTATGTGTTTATGCAGTATGTTAGACCAGTTTATGTGTTTATGTAGTATGTTAGACTAGTTTAAGTGTTTATGTCGTTAATAAAACCTTACTTGTATCACACTTGACGTTGTTCATTGTTTGCTCATAACTGGAGTCACTTAATCATGCAGATTTATGCTACAAGCTTTTGTAGAATTGTACAGTAAGAAAGTTATTTCCCTTAACCAGGAAACTAACGTTCTTAGAATTGACAAGACAGTTGACCCTGAGAGGTCAGCTAAATATCTACAGTGGATCTAAAATATGAATAATAATTGAACTAGTATGGTTAATTATTTCATATTCCTCATGAGCGATTCGAATATATTAGTAGAATAAAAAACAATAAATGTATTTTAAATAAATTGTGCCATAGTATTTTTTTTATACTAGAGGAACACAATCTTAGTTCATACATAAATGAATTTAATTTCAGTTTCTAGGTTTTTTTGTGAGAGCACACTAAGAATTTTTTTTCAAATGTCACATTATTGCATACATATTTTTCTGTTGTTGACAATTTGAAGAAATTAATTAATTTGGGTTGGACCATTATTTTAAAGCCATCTTCAATATCAAAGCTAATGCCTTACTGTCTCTTAAGCATTTTTTTTTGTGAACATGGCTTTCAAATTGAATCTCCAAAACTTGATAGCCTGAGTGTGAAATACTCATATTCTGCATTAAACGTCTCAGGTTACGTATGTAACCCTAGTTCCTCGAGGGAACGAGACGCTGCGTCGGAAAACGCTAGGGGAACGCCCTTCAGCGTGACGGGCTCTGAAACTCATGTGTAATCAGACGAATAGATGGGCGAGACGTCACGGCGGGTGATGTAATGACCAGGAAGCTATAAAAGCACGTGCGGTGAGACCAACGCCAGCTCCAGGAATGAAGCAAGCGCTGGCAGGGACGCCGGAAGTATGGCACCAAGACGCAGCGTCTCGTTCCCTCGAGGAACTAGGGTTACATACGTAACCTGAGACGTTCCTCTTCAGGAAAATTCGAGCTGCGTCGGAAAACGCTTTGGGAACGAGAATGCCCATGCCGCCAGACTCCGAAGTCTCTGCCCAGTGTGGAAGATTGCACCGCTAGGGCGAGAGGACAGAAGAGCCGGGAGTGGCTCGCAAGTCTAAATCATAGAACCTAACAAAGGTGAGGGGCGTGGACCAACCCGCCGCGTTGCAGATATCCTGCATAGGAACACCCGCTAAAAAGGCCTTAGAGGCTGCCACACTACGTGTTGAGTGAGCCTTGACCCCTAACGGCGAGGGGAGATCAGAGGACTCATAACAGATGGAGATGGCATCCACTATCCACCGACTGAGGGTCTGCTTAGTTGCTGGAAGACCTCTCTTAGGGGGACCGTAACAAACAAACAACTGGTCCGCCCTCCTCCACAGGGCAGCTCTGTGGACGTAAGCATCCAGTGCTCACACCGGACACATACAGTTTAGCCTCTGCTGGTCTGGATCCCCGAAGGGAGGAGGACTAAAGGCCTGGAGTACGACAGGCCGTGGTGCAGAGGAAGGGACTTTAGGGACATACCCCACACGAGGGAACAGAAATGCCTTGGCCAAACCAGGCGCAAAGTCTAGGTAAGACGGGGCCACTGAAAGGGCCTGCAGATCCCCAACTCTCTTGAGGGAAGAAATCGCCAGAAGGAAGGTAGTTTTTATCGTTAGGAGGCGATCCGATATCTCCTCGATAGGCTCGAAGGGAGGCCTACAGAGAGCCTCTAGCACCACCGCCAGATCCCACGTGGGGACACGAGATCGTACCGGCGGCCTCAGCCTCAGCGCACCGCGGAGGAAACGTGCCACTAGTGGTTGCCTACCCACTGACTGGCCACCAAGAGGGGCGTGGTAGGCTGCAATAGCCGCCACGTAGACCTTCAGGGTGGAGTGGGTCAACCCTGTGGAGAAACAGGCCTCCACGAACTCCAGCACTGTACCAACCGAGCAGTTAACTGGGTCGAGCTGGCGGTCTCAACACCAAGAAGTGAAAACTTCCACTTCAGGCCATACAGTTTCCTTGTGGAGGGAGCTCTGGATTGAAGAATGGTCTCAACAACCTCAGTTGAGAGAACAAATGCTAGGAGCTGTGCCCCCTCAGGGGCCACACCCACAGTTTTCACAGCTCCGGGCGGGGGTGAAATAACGTGCCCTCCGCCTGTGAGAGGAGGTCTCTCCTGACGGGAATCTCCCACGGAGCGCGTCGAGGAGAGAAAATCAGGTCGAGAACCATACTCGGCCCAGACAGAATGGGGCTCCTGCAGAGCGGACCCCATCCTGGCGCACTCTCTCCAGAACTCCCGGGAGCAGAGCGATCGGGGGAAAGGCGTACAGACGAAGCCTCGGCCACGTCTGTACCATGGCATCCAGCCCCAGTGGAGTTCGATGAGTCAGAGAGAACCAGAGGGGACAGTGCGATGTCATGCGAGTCGCAAACAAATCCACCTGGGCCTGGCCAAAGACTCTCCATATCTGCTTCACCACCCTGGGGTGAAGCATCCATTCCCCGGGCCTCGGCCCCTGCCTCGACAGGATGTCTGCTCCCATATTGAGATGCCCAGGAATGTGAACTGCCCTCAGCGAAAGAAGTCTGCCCTGGGACCACACAAGGATCTGGTACGCTAGTTTGTACAAACGGCGTGAGCGCAGACCTCCTTGGTGGTTGATATAAGAGACCACTGCTGTGTTGTCGGTGCGCACCAACACATGGTGGCCTCTCAGGTCCGGGAGGAAATATCTCAGTGCATGCAGCACGGCCAGCATCTCCAGGCAGGTGATATGCCATGTGAGATGGCGACCACTCCACAGACCACAGGAAGGGTGGCCACTCATGACCACTCCCCAAACGGTGGGGGATGCGTCCGTCGCTAGCGTTACGCGGCGACAAGGAGCTCCCAGCACCGGGCCCTGAGCCAAGAACCACGGTTTCCTCCACATGTCCAAGGCACGTAGGCATCGCCGCGTGACCTTGAACATGCGAAGCGGGTTTCCCCTCGGGGAAAACCCCCTGGTCTTGAGCCACCACTGTAGGGGCCTCATGTACAGCAGGCCAATAGGTATCACGTTGGACGCAGCTGCCATCAGACCCAGCAGTCTCTGAAACTGCTTGACAGTGAGTGACCGGCCTCCTCTGACTCCCACTACTGCCGTGAGGATCGACTCGATCCGAGCAGGAGACAAACGTGCCTGCATCGGGGTAGAAATCCCACACCACGCCTAGGTAAGTGGTCCTCTGTATTGGAGAAAGCACACTCTTCTTGGCGTTTAGTCTCAACCCCAGCTCTCTCATGTGGGCGAGAACGACATCTCGATGTCGAACCACCATCTGCTCTGACTGAGCTAAAATCAACCAATCGTCGATATAAGTCAGTATGCGGATGCCCTAGAGTCGCAAAGGAGCCAGAGCCGCATCCACACACTTCGTAAAAGTACAGGGTGAGAGTGCTAGGTCAAAAGTAAGAACTCGATATTGGTAAGCTTCGCCCATGAAAGCTTACCTCAGGAACTTCCTGTGAGTGGGAATGATGGATACATGGAAGTATGCATCCTTCAGATCTATCGTGACAAACCAGTCCTCAGACCTGATCTGAGACACGACCTGCTTTATAGTAAGCATCTTGAACTTCAGTCTCATGACTGAGCGGTTCAAGTGACGTAGATCTAAAAATGGACGCAACCACCCATCCTTCTTTGGAACTACGAAGTACCGGCTGTAGAACCCGGACTCCCTTTCGTGAGGAGGGACCACCTCGATAGCCTCCTTCCTCAAAAGAGTAACTACTTCTTGTTCCATGACCAGCGCCTGCTCGGGGCCCACCAGCGTGGGAGAAGTCCCGTTGAAAGGAGGCGGAGGAGAACCAAACTGGATTCTGTAGCCTCTCTCTACAGTGTGCAGGACCCATTGCGACACGTTTGGCAGTAGTTCCACGCTGCCAAAACGTCTACTAAGGGAATCAGTATCTCGAGACTGATCTCTTGTTGCAATACGAGCAGCCGGATCGGTGCCCTGTAACGGCGAAACGGCAGGGAACAACCGAAACTGCTGCTCTAGAGACCTCCGCAGAGGTGGCGACCCTCTTAGCACCGCTACGTTCCCGGGCGGTGACTGAGAGGGGCGCTCGCGGGAGACCGCTGCGCCCTGTAACTCCGGCAGGGTTAGGAGACCGATCTCCTGAGGGCACTGAGGCGAGACGGACACCCGGACCCCAGAGGGGACTGCCCTCATGAGTCCTGGGCCAGTGGCGTCAGGACTTTTTGGCAGAGGACCTTTAGACGGAAGTACGGTCCGAAGATCGGCCTTGCCTTAGAGGCCCCCGACCTCGAGTGTCGCCTAGAGCACGCGAGGCCACGCTCTGTTTTTGCGCGCCCCTGTGTTCGGAGCTGGTACCCGGAGGGGGCTGCTCTCGCCCAGCAGCCCCTGGAGCTAGAGAGTGGCGAGGGAGGAACCGATGGAATGGCGCCACTTTTTACGAGCCTCCTGGTACCTGTCGACGACAGAATTGACGCCGTCGCCGAACAGGCCAGAAGGCACAAGCAGGGCGTCGAGGAGGAAGACCCTGTCTTTCTCTTTCATATCTGACAGGGTCAGCCATAGATGCCTCTCTGCTGCCACCATAGCTGCCATAGACCTGCCAATGGCACGGGTGGTCTCCTTGGTGGCGCGGAGAGACAACACCAAATAAGACTCACAACTGACACACACACAGAGCGCTTGCTGAATGAAAAAAGCTGACGCTGGTCTCACCGCATGTGCTTTTATAGCTTCCAGGTCATTACGTCCCCCGCCTGTGATGTCTCGCCCATCTATTGGACTGATTACACATGTGGTTCAGAGCCCGTCACGCTGAAGGGCGTTCCCCTAGCGTTTTCCGACACAGCTCGAGTTCCTGAAGAGGAACAATACCGTTGAAAGATTAAGGCTGCATTTATTTGATTAAAAACAACAATATTGTGAAATATTATTAGAATTTAAAATAACTGTTTTATATTTGAATATATTTGAATATTTAAGTAATTTATTCCTGTGATTTCAAAGCTGAATTGTCTACGGAATCAGATCTTTGGTGATCGGAAAGTTCAAAAGAACAGCGTTTATTTGAAATAGAAATCTTTTGTAATATTATAAATGTATTTACTGTTGCTTTTGATCAATTTAATGTGTCCTTGCTAAATATAAGTATTAATGTCTTTCACCAAAAATAAAAAATAAAAAAAACTTTTGGAAGGTAGTGTATCTAAATCTCTTCATTCTCTCATCTTGTTCTTCGCTTCTTTGGCTCATTTCATTTGTACATTTCATTAGTCTCCCCTCAATATACACAAACACCAGTACAACCCCTCCCCACACCCCACACACACTATGACTGTGGGTGTCTTCTTTCCTAGTTGCAACAGTCTCTTGAGCAACAGAAAGTGGGACAGTTATGAAGAACTAATAGCCTGACAGACTGCATGCACCCTCTTTCGCCTCAAGCCATTTCCTCTCAACATCTTTCTCTTATCTCTCTCATTCTATGATGCCACTGATTCTACTCTCTTCCATATACAGTGCACTCCAATATGCCCATGCACACTCAATGATTGCTGGAACAGGGCAGAGAGAAACCATCTGTGCTGCTGCCACATCTGAAGAAACTGTCTTTCCTATTGCTTCTCTCTCATGTTCTCACGTCCTCAAAACACTTATTATAATGTGCCATATTCTGCAGTTCTGTGAGCTGTACATATTTACATATAGACCAATGACTTCAGAATGTGATACTGTATACAGACAGATAGATGCTCGTGCAGATGTCATTGATCCCTAAAGAAAAGTTCAGGAAAGAACAGCCTCCGTAGTCAGCAGGATTCTATCCTACACAGGGAGACCCCAGTGGATACACAATCTCAAAACCCGGAGTAATCAGAATAACGACCCTCATCATCAGGATCATATCATCAACATCATATCAATCTGTGCTTTCACAATATGTTTCATAATTTTAAGCAGTTAAATGTGACAGCAACTTTGAACCTCCTTCTTTAAAGTACCTCAATAAAGATAGCTGTACATCTACATGTCATTACTCAACCAGACAGTGGATAAGTGCTACAGTACATGGTTGTTTTGAGAGATTAGATGCAAACAATTTTATATGATATCATATAGCTTTTAGCCTACCCCAATCTGGGTTTTAAAATTAGATTTAAAATAGAGGGAAAAGCACAGCAGACAGCTTGAGATGTGATGGATTGAATAAATAATGATCTTTTTTTGGTTTGAGAAATCTGTGTATGCATTGTTAAACAAAATAAACTCCTGTCATTTAGTCACACACATGTTGTTCCATGCCTATGATTTTCTTTCTTCTGTCATCATTTACATACTTCATGTTGTTCCAAATCTGTATGCACTTCTTTCTTCTGAGGAACACAAATTAAGCTATTCTGACTGATGAAGATCATTGGGGTCCAAACTACAGTGGTCCCCATTGACTCTCACTGTATAGAGAAAAACACTGATACATTTTTGAAAACATCTTTTGTGTTACACGGAAGAAAGAAAGTCATACAATTCTGGAACTACATGAAGGTACATTTCATTTTGGGGTAAATCCCTAAAGTTTATGTTGGCAAGTGTTCATGAGTAAGTGGCTTATTTGTGCTAGTCCTAACCACCTTAAACAATTAGTAGGACATGCCCACCTCAACATTTAGATTAGTTTCAATCAACATAGTTGACAATCCGACATCACATCTTATCTATGTAAAGGCTATTCTTCCCCATGTGTGTAAATCCATGTATTAAGACCCCTGAACCACATTGCTTTTCTCTCTTTCCCCCCTATTTCATTCACATTTAAAAAAATAAATAAAAGCCTTACTTTGGTGTGATACCACCAATACCAATGAATCACTCTTCAGAAGGTGCACAATACTACAAACTCACACAAGCAAATATGCATGTTTGGTAATGTGACTCACCGTCCAGCCACCTCCGTCCGTGCTCATATCACAGTAGACCTGAAAGCCGGCGGGATAATGAGTGGGAAAAACAGAGTAGATGCCATCTTCTCTCTGACCGCTAGCATATATATCACTACAGTCCCGTGGACGGGAGCCTTGAATGAGAGAGAGAGAAAGAGAGAGTCAATCACAAAAAACCACAAAGACTAGATGATTACAAGATAGCAAATAGCTAAACTAGGCCAAGGCTAATTTAATGACCAAAGGAATATTGCTATAGGTTAGCCAATATAATTTTGCACAGGTTTTTTCAAGGCAGCTGGTGCTTCTCAGTTTACTGGTCTCTGTTCCCAAAAGAGCAATCCTTTTCCCTGATTATAGAAAACACTCTCCCCTTCACTGGCACACACTTGCATACAAGTGTCTGCTCCATACTGAGGTTCATTACAAGCCACACCTGTGGCTCCAGCAGACACATCAAGGCCTTAAAAGTAAAGTGGTAAAATGCTTTCAGACACATTAGGCCTCCCGAGAGCACAATTTAAGTACAGACACTTTCCTTCGGCTTCCAGCGACTCGACTAATGAGAATTCAGATCAGCGGGGGCACAAAAAGAAGACAATAGTTATGTGCGCTTTTTAAACACAGTTTTCCGTGAAATTGTCTGATGTTCTTTCGATTGAGAATCAATGAGTCAACAGTGAGAGGAGGATCAGAGCGCCTCTGCTCAGGGCACCAAAGTGCTTGTGATTCTGAATTGATGTCAGAGTACATGAGCTGCATCTGAATCGTTGCTCAACGGACCATTGAACTTTCAAAGCCAATCACCTGAGCAAAAAATGCCATGTGACTACTCAACATAGTAGAGAGTATGCTACTATGCTTTTCTGAATTTGACTCCTCACTGGCAACTATCATTAGCTGTGATGTCAAAAGCATGATAGGGAAAAAGTCCATTTCATGCTTTTAAGAGTCTCCAAAAAAGAACTTGTCACTAGTTACTATAATGCAATGAAATAATAGCAATACATATGTTGCATGCCAGTTAAATTGAATGGTTCTCAGAAGTGAAAGATGCCAACAAAAATCTGGACTCCTTGGATGAAGAGAGAGATGGATGGATGCTTGGAAGGATGAGAAACATGTGAATTAACAATGAAACATACACAACCGTTAAAAAGTTTGGGGTCAGTAAGTTTTTTTTTTTTTAAGAAATAAATACTTTATTCAGCAAGGAGCCTAAGGGTTATCGGATGCCCATTTTCCACAAGTTGATATGATTCTTTAGGGTCTTAATGAAAAGTCTATAACATGCTTTGGTTCAATTTTCTCTATGGTAGTGTAAAACATCACCCTTTTTACCTTGTCAAAAACAACCCTGTTCACAGCGACTTGTTTCGGTGCATATCTCTTTACATGCTAATGAGCTCTGCTCACTCCGCCACTCTCTTCCTTGGGTTGACGAGCCGTACTGTTTACTTTACCCGCATTTAGCCACGAAACTTGCTAACTAGCTGGTTCATTCATAAAAAACCTTTATAATCACTTCTTCTGTAGGTGAAGCTGGATCACAAATGATTTACGCGAACATAAACACATTTAGGTAGTGATGGGAAACCGAGGCTTTCTGAAACGTTTGAGGATTTCATTAAATTGTGCTGTAGCATTTTAACACAGTGCGCATTAGCGACATCTGGTGGTCAGACTCGGTTTCTCCAGCCTATCTAACGAAACATCGCAGAGCAGAGGATGGTTTGAAAAAGTTTTTAATCAGTGCCAACCAGTGCCAACTCGTGTCATGTGTAGTCCGGTCAATGGATTCACATATTGATCAATAGTATAAAATATACAAGTGTGTGATTATAATTAATCATTGACGTGAGTAGTAGCAAAAATATTTTGGCTGTTCGGGGTCTCTGAGACCCCAGCTAGAACATGATAAAATGCAAAAGAGGTGTGACGTGCATTCAGTTTCTGTCTGGTGTTGAGGTTATTCTAAACTATTCTACTGAATTCCAAATAAGTGTACACACACACACACACACACACACACAC
This sequence comes from Sinocyclocheilus anophthalmus, assembly GCA_018155175.1. NCBI lineage: Eukaryota > Metazoa > Chordata > Actinopteri > Cypriniformes > Cyprinidae > Sinocyclocheilus > Sinocyclocheilus anophthalmus. The sequence goes on along the minus strand of JADLZN010006597.1, from coordinate 46,437 downwards.
AACCACTCAAGTAAAGTCAAACACAAGAGTCATGCGAAGCGCAGATTTTTTTCAAACCAGCTGTCCCAACCTTCCGATACTGCATGACATTCGAAGCTTCAAACGTCATCAATCACAAAAGTATTGTCATTTTTTATTCAAGCATCGGCACAGTGTGTGATACAATAGTGCTTTGAAAACTGCGTCGGAGCATCGGAGCCTCTGAGCCTCAGTATCAATCGTCCCATCACTACATTTAGGTAGATCGGGGGGCGCATTCCCTTCAAAAACAAAAGTAATCCACTGCATCTTCAGCGGCTCAGATGTCGGGAGTAAATGACGACTGCTATGTTGATTATTACATCCAACAACAGAACACCTCGATCGCTTAGGAGCCATTCTTGTCTACCCCTGCTCCGCATCGAAACAATAGCGGACTGTTTATGTTCAAACACTAGGTAAATGTGAATTTTGCATCCGATGACCCCTTTAAAAGTGACAGCAATAGGTTTTACATGTTCAAACAATTTATGATTCAAATAAATGCTGTTCTTATATTTGTATTATTTCATGGTTTTCACAAAAATATTAAGCAGTACAAATGTTTTCAAATTAATAATAAAAAGAAATGTTTCTTGAGCACCAAAACAGCATATTAGATTGATTTCTGTAGGATCATGTGACACTGAAGAATGGATTAATGATGCTGAAATTTCAGCTTTGTCATCACAGGAATACATTGCATTTTAAAATTATAATTTATATTGTAATATAATATTTTACAATATTACTATTTTACTGTAACAACCCCAAACTTTAAAATAGTGTATATTATATAGTGGTGCAAATGGACAACAGACAGAGAGGTAAAACCCCAAAAATGTTAAATAAAAGAGATGGTCAGGGAGGCTGGATCCTACCATTAGCACAGCCTTTAAGGCGAACTCCTCTGACTGGCGCCCTCTGCAGGTCAGCCTTCACTCTGGCCTTTTGACCTCCAGTTTCCTTCTGCATGGCGTTTAGAGCATCGCTCACAGAGTTGACCACCTTCACCGGTTAATTCTTGGCTCTCGGACAGCAGCTGCAACACATACACAAACAAGAACTATTACACTGACAGCATGAGCTAACAAGGCAACTAGCCAGAAAAAGACTGCAGGCAACAGACATGTGCATTCAATCAGATCAGTGCGGTGGATCTCAGCTTACGACATTTTTGAATTTTTAGAGGAAATAAAACTTCTGTCATCATTTACTCAATCCAGTATGATTTTTTCTTCTACAGACCACAAAAGAAGATAACATGAAGAATATAGAAAATAAAAACCATTCTGACTTGCATTAAATAATTTCAAAATAACTTATTTTGTGCTCTACAGAAGTCTGGTAAAGGTCTGGAATAACAGTGATCATGTTTTGGACCCCATCTATATTTAATGTTTACTATCTCAAGATAAATCTACAAGGTTCCATTACCCAAAAGCATATCAGCCATTGTCTATAATATGCAATCTCTTCTATACTGAGATTTAGTTTAGTAACTTGGACAGCAAAATGTTGAATTATAGCTCTGCAGCACAACAGAAAACAAATATTTTGCCAAGTGTAGATCTTTTTTTGATGGCTTTAACTTATGGGAAATCTATAGGTTAATTTCCTGGACATATAGAACGCTTTGAACCATTGATGTGAGCAGCTTATTGTCCACTGAAAATAAAAATCCCTTGTAGCCCATGAGAAGGCAAAATCAGTCTGGGAGACAGGTTCCATAAGGCTAGCTGTCATTTCAGCTCAAATGCTTGACATGCAATAGAGCTGTAAAGGTCTTTGTGCCAGATTTATGGTGTGATTTTCTGCTTGAGGCAGTGAGCTGAATCTGCTATTGCTTGTCTACCTAGAAATAAGACTATTGAAAGAAACACACACACTGACATACGTATGTGTGCCTTTCCCCCATAAACTTAAGAGATCTGACCCATTTTAGATGGAAAACCCTCTGTGTTTCTGTGAGCATGAGCTTGTGCTTGTTTCATTGTTTGTGAGGCACATTCAACATAATAAATGAGTGTCCCGTCCTCGCCTGCAGCTCAACAATGTGTCCTGTACAGTGATCTTTAAAGGACAAGTACACATTTGAACAGGACACACTGTCTATGCATGCTGTAATTGCCGTTCTAATCTAATGCGCTGCTGCACTGTAACGCACAGACATTGGCTACAGACAGTAGCTCGTACACAGGGCTGCCGCTAGCAATTTTGGGCCCTATGAAAGAATATGAGTTTGGGCCCCCTACCGCACCAAACATACACTATATTGCCCAAAGTATTGGGACCCCCCCTTCTAATGAACAGGTTTGACTACTTTAGTAATTTCCACGAGTACAAATCTTAATGTTTAACCATAAAATGATATTCTAGGGAATTGTGTGCTTCTAATTTTATACCAATAGTTTGAACAGGACCATTTTCTATTCTAACACAACAATGCCTCTGTATATAAGGCAAGGTAAAAAAAAAAAAAAAGATTGATTCAGTCAGTGTGGAAGAACTTGACTGGTCTGCAGAAAGCAAAGTCCTAATCCCATGTGAACACCTCTAGTGTGACTTTAAATGCAGACCTTGAGGATCATTTTAGACACTTCCAAAACTGGAAATACAAATTTTAAATACATGAATTATGTTTCCATATTTGTTGCCACAATTTTGGAAGTGCCTTTTTCTGTTCTAAAGAAGGGGTGTCCCAATACATTTGTCCATATGTATGTACAAGTCATTGGTGTTTAGTGATGAGTTTTTGGCTCAATGTCTGCATTTAAAGTCATACCAGAGGTGTTCAGCTGGGATTAGGACTTTGTTTTCTGCAGACCAGTCAAGTTCTTCCAGACTGACTGAATCAATCTTTTTTTATTTTTTTTTATTTTTTAACTTTGCCTTATACACAGAGCCATTGTCGTGTTAAAATAGAAAAGGGTCCTCCAAATTATTGGTATAAAATTAGAAGCACACAATTCCCTGGAATATCATTATATGCTTTAACATTAAGATTTGTACTCATGGAAATTACTAAAGTAGTCAAACCTGTTCATTAGAAGGGGGTGTCCCAATGCTTTTGGCAATATAGTGTGCGAGCCAACCTAGCTAATCAAAATCTTTGTCTGCAATTTAATAATACTGACCTATTACTTTTGCTATTGCTTTTGACCATTAGGTATCAGTAACATAATTCATTCAGAACCTTTTCTATGGACATAGACTTTCTGCACCACATGGAATAAGGAATGAGTTTGACTACTTAATCAGTTATATTAACAGAAATGCTTCACTGGGGCAAACAAAATAAATCCTAAAATAATAAATAGGATACCCCATAGCAGCATTTCCAGCAGTATCCAACATTTCTCAATCATGATCGTACTCAGCTAAATGTGACTATTAGCTTAACAGCTGTATTCCTTGTTTGCTAGCTACCTATGCACATACAGCATACAATGTTAAAAATTTTCTACATTATGAACCTTAAACCAAAAACCTTTAGCTTCATACACTGTAGATAATTGTGACCCTGCCTGTGGAAACCCAGCTAAAGTATTTTTTATTTTTTAAACAGTTGATGAGTAATTCACTCCTTGATTTGCTTAATAAAAGCCTCCTTTAAGATCATTTTGACAGACATGTTTATTGTGTATTATTTTCAACGTGTTTATTGCTAAGTTCAGTGTGGCAAAATAGAAGTGAAGCCGTAATTCGCCTGCGGTGTATCTGGTTACCATGACAACCTCACTCGCTTCTTGCTGCTGCTCTGTGTAATCAGAGTGTGAATTTGTAGATTTTCTATAGCAAAACTAAAATGTGTTTAAAAGTGCGACTGACCAAATCGTCCGGCTCGGTGTGCCCCCCTCAAACTCAAAGATATCTTCTCTAATTTGACAGTTTACCATCTGATCTCACTCAGTGACTCTAGGCTACATAGGACGGGACGAAACCATGCAGTGAATGGGGGGAGATTTTTTTTCGCGGAAATGCAGAAATAAGCCGTAATTTTGTTTTATTTGTAACTCTTTGGTAGATACATTTATAATTTCTATTACATTACTACTACTACTGTTACTACTAATAAATCAGATCTCTGGGGGCCCCAAAAGTGTGTGGGCCCTTAGAATCATCCTAACTTTCCCCCCTTTAGCGGCACTCCTGCTCGTACATCACGCGCAGATCGCGCGCACACAGAATCATTCAGCGTGGAAATGTATTGTCAACACTGTTCTGTGATTTCTCAATACAATAGCTTAGAAGAAACTGAAAAGTTCACGCATATATTTCTTAATAACTATTCCCACAGCTTCACTACTAGTAATGCATTCATATGAATGTAATCTTTACTGTACTACTTTATCTGTATCTGATTTAGAACGTGCAGAAATCTGTGAGAAATAACGAACCAAAGACTAAAAAACTGATAAAAATGAGCTGTTATAGGAGCAATAACCATGTGGGCAGTGCAGTATCATATGCCATAGCTGTGCACAAAGTGTTTGTCTCAGCTCCAGACTTATTTGTTCATTAATGACGTCATCAGCGACTAGTCAACTTCGACTCGACCTTCATCACATAAAAGTCAACTTTAAAAAAAAAATCAGAAGTCGTTCAACCCCTAATATATATATATATATAATATTAATCTTATATATATATATATTAGTGCTGTCAAACTATTAATTGTGATTAATCGCATCCAAATTAAAAGTTTTTGTGTACATAATATATGCCAGTGTTTTGGACTTGTTTTTCCTTGTTTCACCCTGTCGTAGTTACTGGTTTTCCATATATGGTCATTTTCCTGTTCTTGTTTAGTTTGATTGCCTTATCCTATGCACCTGTGTTTCCCCAATTATCCCATGTATTTGAGTTCCGTATCTGTGCGTTTCTTCCCTGTCGGGTCTACTTTGTCCGTACATGTGTCATTCCTCACTCCTGTGTTTGGATTACCCTTGTGCTTTGTGAATTAAAAGACTGTTGATTGTACTCCTGAGGAGTTCCTCAGTCAAGCCCGCCGACCGTTTCTCACTCAAGCCCGCCTGCAGTTGAAAACAGTTGTGCTGCTTATATTTTTGTGGAAACTATGGTACTTTTTCCAGCAATAGAAAGTTCTGAAGAACAGTGTTTATTTGAAATAATAATGTTTCATAACATTATAAATGTATTTACTATTACTTTTGATTAATGTAATGCAACCTTGCTAAATAAACCGTAATTTCTTACAAAAATAAAGTCTTACTGATCGATTTGACCTGATGTCAATTTCTATGAATTCAGGAGTCAACAAAACACACACTTCTGTCTTGTGTCTTTTGGATACAGTGAATCAAATTCCTCTCATGGGACAGGAAAACAGACAGGACCATTACTAATACACTGCACCACACCAAATGATGTTCTCTGGAACCCTTGACTATTAGTGCACTGGACCCTATAGATCATGGTTGGTTTGACGCTTTAAACACTTGCACATGACGAACACACACATGCTAGTGCACTAACAGTGTAAAGCCCATATGAGGTAACCTTTAGATAAAGGCCTTTTTCAGGGTTATATCAGTGAGATGGTTGTACTACTGAGTTGATTGACAGTGCAGAATTACTTCCTTTAATGGCAGAGTGTAAACAGAATAGTTGCTGAAGCTAAAATGCCACTAGAGCTAAAATAGATTCACACATAGCTCAATGCTTTCATTCCTCACCAATATTTCTCACTTTTATAGGTGATGCCATTTACTCTCTGAGGGGGAGGTGGAGTTACATTCCGTCTTCGTGAGCATATCGCTTCATGGAGCGTATGTGCTAAAATGCTATCATGTGTAACCTGTAACCTTACCTCGGTGCACTATCAGAGCTAGTTTCCCCACAAATTAACAATTAAACTGGCATTACAATTGAATACCAAACTGGGTTTAATCTGTGACAAGGGAACTGTCTGTGTTTCATTTTTCATGCAAAGGGAGATAATTACTGGTATAAGTGCCCTTAATTAATAAGGTTTGATAAATTTAGGGATGCACACCCTCTTCTGCTTCTTTTTCTTCACTCTTCAGTTGCGGTTCAAGCATGTGCTGAGTGTTGCTTTCTGTGCTCCTTTCCAGATTTCACAAATCCATCTATTCATTCAAACTGTATCAAAGCTCAACCAAAAAAAAGTATGAAACAGAAAGACCCCTCACAACACACACACACACTCAAACACAGGTCACCATTGCTGTCTAAAAGTTATCAGAAAACGGAGGATTATTTTCTATTCAGGGGGGGATTTCGCTAACGCTTTTCTCTGTTGCACAGGTGTTTGGTAGTGATAAACAACTCTCTTTCACTCCTGCCTGCTGTGTGTGTTTGTCAGCGTGTGTGCATCTGTGTGTGTTTGTTTGACAGATTTGGTGTGTTGGAGCTTGTCAGTAACTCGTGGTTAGGGAGAGATGGTGTTAATCCTAAACCTTAAACCTTCGTAATTCAGATTAAAGTCAGGCTTTAACTCAGTGGTAATTCACTTAACACTGAAAAACAGGCAGGATCTGCTGTTCCCCAGCCCTGAAACTGTAGTCTATAGAGGAAGAAGTGGTACAGCAGTTGCCATATAGTGTATCAATGTCCTCATATCAGCCTTCTCCATCCTCAGCTGGCAATAACACAGTGTATGTGACTATAACACTAGAACCGTGCATAATGCAGTCTGAGTATAATATGTTACAGGATGCCAATGTGAAAGCCAACACATTCATAAAATGCCCTGGAGCAACAAAAATAATTCTACTTATAAAGAATCGTGCAGGACAATTTCAATATACTGCAAATAAAAAAATCCGTTGCACTTTGACACATGATGGACATTGAAACCAAATAAAGGTGTTTTACACAGCCATACAAAAACTGCTATGAGTAAATTCTATGTAAAAATGAATTTAAAAAGCCTTAAACTGTGGAATTGTAAGGATGGAGTATACATTTAAACATTTCATATGTAAACTGTAAAGTCAGTATGTTTTGTTTAATGGAAAAAATTATAATAATTTGCTATCACTGGAATGTATTTTAACATATATTAAAATAGAACTGTTTTGTAAATTATAAATATATTTCACAATATTTATTTTTTTATTGTATTTTTGATCAAATAAATGCAGCCTTGGTGAGCAGAAGAGAGAGAGAGAGAAAAAAAAACCTTGCCAACCGCAAACATTTGATTGGTAGTGTTCATATTATATCATAAACAGTTAAATTCAATAATGATAAACAAACCAACCAACCAAATATTCATAAAGAAAAATAATCAAAAATAAATAATTTGTATTATCTCTAATTTAATTTCTAATTTAATTTAATTTTACTTTAAAATAATTTCATATTTAAAACATGAATTTCATTACACAATTTCTGCTGATAATGTCACCTCTGTACAGGATTAAATGTAAATGAACCTTTCTGTGGTATACGTAATTCATATGCAGCTTCTGTGCCTTGAAACTTCAATTGAAACTTTCGCTTCTGATATATAAGGACTATATCAGAGAACATTTATCTCCATTACTAGCTTTCAGATTTCAAACTGGCTGGAGATGGTGATAAACAGCTTCCAATGGGTCCTACATTGATGACAAAAGCATTTTGCAAATGAGCCACTGTTTGAGACAGTATAAATTGTGAGAACAGACCAGCGGGGTGGCAATTGAACTGAGGTTCAGACTCAGGGAAACATAGCAAGTGTTAACGCAGCATTATTCTCCCCGAAACATCATTTATTATGGATTCTGTCCATTTCCCAGAAATTCAACGGTTTGACAAAAGCTACTGCTGAGCTGAAGTCACACCTGCTCAGTTCTGCTCATGTAGAAGAGACTGTATTGTAACAGTGATTTTAGTTTTTTGGTGCACCACTGTTGACATATTAATCTAAGTTATTGCACCTATAACACAATTCGAAGAAGAACTGTTAAAAAAGAACTACCGATACTTTAAAATAACTATTACTATTAATATGTCAAAAGTAAATGGGTATACTTTTGTAAAGCGTTATGACATGCTATGCAACAGCAAAAACTATTCTGAATAGCATTATTATGATTATTATTATGCATGCAGCTTTTAAGGCCACATATTAATTGATTCGATTCAAAAGTTAATTCATCACACTGCATGATGACAAAAATGAGTTAGTGAAGACAAAAGCATGATTTAAAAAGGTGAAAAACTCCTGCGATAGAACCAAACATATACACATTTTGTGGTAAATTTTAACCAAAAATATTTAAAAAAAGAAAGAAATATGGCCATGCTATGTCAACTACCCACATGTATGTACCTTTGAAGATGCAGCTGTTCTGCATATGTGTGCATCTGTACGCCATTACCTGTATAAGTCTGCTCTGTTCAGTCTGCAGTGTATTCAGGTCCTGTCCCAGGTTGCTTTGTCCTCTTCTGAGAGACTCATAGTCCATCTTCAGCTGTCCCGCGTGGGCAGACAGCTTAGCAACTTCCTCTGCCAAGTTGACCAATAGCGCTCTATCCTGACCTTTGACGGACTTGAGATCCGTATCGTGGTCGGTGAGCGAATGCAGCAAAGACGTCTGCACGCCTTCCAGCCGCAGGAAATTACTGTTATAATCAGGGCAGTTGGGGTCGATGAAGATATTGATGCGTGATCCATCACCCCTCTCTACTGTCACCAATGCATTGGCTTCGTCCTGATTGGTGCTAATATGAGGTGGGCCGTCCGACATGGGGGGAGCCTGGTAGTGGTTCATAAGAAGAATGGTTCCCGTCACTGTGACTGCGAGCAGAACAGCCACGAAGAGAAGGATGGTACATAGCAGATAGCTACAACTCATCCTCTGCAGACAGACAGAGACAGAGGAAAAAAAGACACAGAGAGACAAAGAGAGTTGAAGTCATCATAACATCATAATCATCATTACCATTTCTGCAGAACAGAAAGTGCTTTTTAAAGCCCGTCGGGGATAATACTGCAGTCTGACACAACTGCAGGAAAGACAAGGAAAGAGAGATGGAGGTGTTCCTGGCCCTGCTCTCCTCTCCTTTCACAACTTGGCTTGAGCATCATCTGTTTGCTCTAATAATACTTACTTTTAGTCACATAGTTCCTCTTTTCTTGCAAACACAAACAACCCTCTTTTCCCCTCTCGGCTCTTCTCTGTATATTTGAATCAGATTATATGATGAAGAATCTCTGTAAAGTAATTTAAGTCTGAGAAAAGGGCTACAAAAAATGTAAGCATGTATTATTTATATATCATATACATATATATCATGCCACACTCTGCAGTGTCATAATTTAACAAAATTAATTACATGCAACTGCAATTGATTACATGTAATCTGGATTACATAATCAAATTCCAAAAGTTACTTTACATTTGAAAATACTCGTAATCAGACTACAGCTACTTTTTATTGATTACATGATAACATATCAGTCTCACAATAGCAATAAATTATTCATAATTTATTTAGTCTCCCTAATTCCTCTTTTTTATCTTTTAAATTTTGTGTACATTCACACAAAGACCAGTCACTAGTTAGATGGCTACACAGCATTTGACCACTGGATTTACAAAAATCATTTCAGGTTTAAGTGTTTTAACATTGCATCAACTACTAATTAACATTAGTATTAGTAAATTATTATGAGTGGATTATTAAAATCTATTAATAGTCTAGAAGGCTTTTGTCTTTCAAACACATTAAATTGCACAAATTCACATTATATCTTATTTACATGCACAGTAATGCAGGGATTTCGAAACTTTTCTGTCATCGGAACCTCTTTTACCTAATATATTTACTTGAAGTACCACTGAAACTTTAAAATAAGTATTTTAATAAATAAGTATCATATTTGCATGTTCACAGTTCTCTGACGTTGGTTAATGCTCACATGACATACTGGTAAACAATTAAAATATTTAATTTTTTAATAAGTGTTTTATTTTGATTGATGTTATTTTTAAATTATTTATTTTAATTCTACATTTTTCATGATTTAATCAATCATTAGCTTTTCATTATACTCACAAACCCCCTGCAGTTCCTCTAGGAACACCAGTTTGGGAAACCTTGACGTAATGTTTAATGCATTTCATGTTGTTAATTACAACAAATGGAATATATTTTCTTAATCTTAGTGTTTTTATATCAATATGGTACAATGTTACCCTATTTAAATCAATGTGATAAACAAATTCGGTCAAAAGTAATCTAAAGTAGTCTGATTATATTTCCTAAAATGTGTACTGTAATTGATTACGTTACTAACTACAATTTTTGTCATGTAATTTGGAATCAGTAACGGACTACAATTTGTTAGCAATCTACTCAGCTCTGCATATAATACATCAGAAAGTAAAATTATGCAACCTACTCCACTGTATTGTAATCTTGCAGATTTAAAGTTTGTTTTTTCGTGTTTTCACATTCACACTGGTATGAATAGAAGTCAATGGATCAAAAATTGTTGTGTGAAGCTTTATTTGGTAATCACGGGTTCTTCATCAGAGAAATGCTTCTCACAAATCTGAATCTCAGAACCAGACAGAGGCACCACGTTTGTGAGTGTGTGCTGTCAATGTGCATTATCCATTCACTCCATTACACATTTTGCGCAGTTAATAAACTCAGCTCTCCATCTCTGGTTCTCCTTTTAATGGGAAAAAATTAAGCCACTTTAAGTTTACCATCCAAACAAATGTGTGTGTGTGAAGTCTGGACATGTGTGTGTGTGCATGCAAGGATGGACTTGCAGTGGAGGTGTGCTCTCTGTGTAAAATATGCAATTTCCTGAATAAGCGTGTTCACATATGTTCTCTTTTTTCCCAAACCTTCCTGATCATAAATATGCTAAACAGCCACACTGGCATTGGCCTATACTGATGGGTGGTTAATGGCTTGCTTTACGAGTTGGCTTTTACGATCGACTCTAATAAAAAGATTTCGGAGAAGCACTTCAGTGAACAGTTTACTCAGAGATACCAGAGATCTTCCCTCCTCCATCTCTGAGGGCTGATGGAACATGTCGAGGCACTAGATGTGATAAGCTGCTGGTATGATTTAAATAAGATCAAACCACACAGAATCTTTTGCATACATTTTGTTATTTACACTAGTCTATCCTTCACAGAATTACTTCTGACACAGGTGTATGGTTTTGGTATTCTGTCAAGCAAGTATGTTTTTTCCCCAAGCTTTCCAAGGACAGAAATAGGGGTTACAAAATAATACATTAATAAGTGAATGTATTATCATGAGCTAACAATGAACAACAACTGTTAAATTGTGTTCATTTTTATAATATTCATAATATACTATAATATCATTATTAACATGCATTTAGATGTATTACAATTGTATTAATATTTTTATTGACATGTTCATTTGGATTTACATTATTTAAATTATTATTCAAATGCATTTCAATGTAGTTTCCATCAAATGTTTATAATAATAAACTATGATGCCAGCATGAATGGCAAGATAAAACAAACCAGGCATTATTTAAAATAGTTTTCCAGGTCCTTCATAATTCACTGATATCTGATGCTTCAAATTTATTCAAGCCAACTGTTCATACTGAAGGACAAATGTTATTTTATTTAACAGGTATGACTGATGCGCTTAAATTCTACATGTAATCCAATTGAACTCAATCCAGTAATGCTCCTTGGACAGTTTCCTTTTGAACAGCTGTTTCATCTAGATGAAAAACTGCTAAAACAGATTCATGCGGCAAACTCTCAAAAGGTTGAAGGCAGTATTGATAGATGGACTATACAGTATGAGCCATTTTCCCTGCAGATCAACCGTCATTGTGACTGCTTTCTCTTCCATGTTCTGTTGCTGATTCTCTCCAGCTGAGCCTCAGTAGATTGATAGCTATTTTTGCTTGTTGTATTTTATTGAGTGAAGACTGCAACAACTTCAGAACTGAGTATCTCTCAGAGTGTCTTTCTCTCTCTCTGTCTTTGTCCCTTTTCCAAACCTCTGCACACACAGACACACACATTATATTCTAAACACAAACAACACCATAAATAGGCTACACTGAGCATTTCTATGTGCGAGGTATGTTTTCTCCCACACACTGGGGCATTCACTTGAATTTTAAATTTAAAGCCCAGACAGATGAAGGGTGTTTCTGCAAAAAAAGTAAAAAATAAATAAATAGTTTTGCATAAAATATTCAGAAAGCAACGACACTTCAGTGGATATGAGATAGATGAATCCATAAGAGGCCTGACATACAGGGAAGAATATGATGAAATGCAGAATATAAGCCAAATGTGTGTGTGCGAGAGTGGCGTTTTGATGAATATGCCGTCCAAAGGCAAACGCAGTAAATACACATCCGGCCAAAATTGAGTTAAGTCCTAAAATGGGCTTTGTGACATCTGTTCTGTCTTGTGACAGTTTCCTGGTTCAATTTTGTCCCGTTTCAGAGAAACAAGAGTGTCAAAACTGCAGTAACTACAAAATCCAAGCTAATACCAAGGCAAACCGCATTAACTGCATTCTGGCCTTGTTTTCCCGCCTTTGACACTTGTAAGGGTTTTTATGATTTATTAGCTCTAAAAAGGGGAATATTTATGACGAACTATAACTGGTTATGATTCATAATAAATATTTAGATTATATCTTCGAATTAACTGTAGCAGAATCAATATTACAATTATTTGATCTGTCCGTCCACCGAGCAGACAATATAATTTCAAGGAATGTTTATTTTTCTGGCCACGGAACAATAAACTGTCCTTCTGTGTGCAATGCTAGCAGTAATTTAGCAAACAATGTAGCAAGGGTTCACACATTCATTGACTTCGAACTGTGAGCAGCAAACAGAGACAATCCGTTGTGAATATAAGGGATTTAATAAATGAAACTATATCTAACATATAACTAACTAAAACATATATACACAGAATGAAACAAAGTAAGGAAAAGAGAGAGAATAGGAAAAGAATGGCAGTATTTCACATCACTTAACCACAACCTTTGAAAATCATCAGAGAATCCAAAAATCACCTTAAAAGGGACTGAAACTTAAACACGCATCTAAATAATTTGAAGCGGTTACTTGCATTGGTTTCGATTGCTGAAGAAGAGTCCGGATGCGGTAGATAACGGAGGTCTTTTGATGAGTTCGTGAGGAGTCAGCTGGAAGTTTTTACTTCTGGTTCTTCTGAAGGAGAAGTCCACAGCGACTAACGTTACTTGAAAGTAAAAACTGCCGGAAAATAAAACTCAAAAGGAAGGTCTTGAGAGTCTTGAAAGGTGTTGTCTCAAACGAAGAAGAGTTTCTGAGCAAAGTTATTTCGGGCTAATCGCTTTTGAGAATTCCTATTCTGTGTGGACTGGCCAATAAGAGGCATGAATTTTGAGCGGGAGAAACTTTCTTTGTCTCTTGTTTATGGCTCATTTGCATGTTTTATGGCAGGTCTGGAATTTCTGTAGTTTTAACCCAAAATATCGTACGAGTCATATGATGCATTTCACAATCACAATCACATACACATACTCATTGTCCGAGGAATGAAAAACAGGTAACATTGATACCAAGAAACAACCATTTGGAATAGATTAAACCAAAGATACATACATACACCTGAATATCAGTGTTTTATGGCTTTAACTAATACAAATAACGAGTGGTAACTCAGCTAATCTAATAGGGAAACGTACAAACAACACATGCAATATACCAGATATATTTGTAGAGTATAATAGAGTAACGGTCTTTATGTGTGTGTGTGTATTTGTGTGTGTGTGTGTGTGTGTTAGTTTACTTGGCCAGCCAAGCCCATCGGGGTCATTTACAGCTCTTTGGACAGTGTTTGAAGTCAGATGGGGGAGATGATAGTGGGGGCTGGTTAGAATCTTCTTGACGGCGAGGAACCATTTGGCAATTTAAAACACCTATACAAACATAACCTCTCTGACCCGAACTGTAATTTATATGCAAATGTCAAAAGCTAAAAGGATCTCTTAAGCCATAAACACCTAAAGACCATGCATGATTTTACGCAGACGCTACACACTGCAGATACTGCAAAGTCTGCCTTGGTATCCCGCAGCCAAATGATGGTTGAACTCGCGTTAAAATGCAAATATCCAAAGATGGTGTCAGGGTTTGTTTTTGGTTGTGTTGGTGTTCATGTCTTTTGCTTTGTATTCATGATCTTAGTTTAATTTCCTGGTTTGTCATGTGTTCCTTGTCCCTCATGTGATCATGTCATGTGCTATCCTTGGTTCATGTGTCATGTTCCCATTGGTTTGTTCTTGTCATGTGACCCTCTTTGTCTGCTATAAGTAGCCATCATGTTGTCGTTGTTCCTTGTCGTGTATTGAAGTTGTAACCTGATGTCGGTGAGTTTAATCTGTTTATGCCTCGTCAAGTCTGTTCATGCCTAGTCAAGTCTGTTCATGCCTAGTCAAGTCTGTTCATGCCTCGTCAAGTCAAATCAAGTCTGTGTCTCTAGTCTCGGATTATGTTTGTATTTTGGATCACGTCTGTAAATAAACTGCATATGGGTTCTCACTACACTCGCTTTCAGTGGACTGAATCGTTACAGAATACACAACCTCAAATAATGAACCCAGCAGTTGTTCGCCTTCTGAGCCTTCGTCAGGGAAGTCGACCATAGAGGACTATGTGGAGGACTTTTGAGGTTTGTGCTATTTAGTGGACTTTAATGATGTGGCGTTAAAGGACATTTTTCGGGTGGGTCTTAATGAGTCCATTTGCTCCCAGCTTCCTGGGGGAAAGGTCCACTGCTCCCTTGCCGAATATATAGACTATGCCATACTGCTGAGTGGATCACCATTCACTGTGGGAACTGTGGATGATGCTACCCACAGTCCCGCAGCACCTACCAAGCCAGAGTCTGCTCACGTAGTGTCTGCCACGCCAAAGCTTGCTCACGTCATGCCTGCTACTCCAGGACCTGCTTACTTCATGCCAGTTAAGTCAAAGTTTACTCATGTTATATCTACCAAGTCAAAGCCTGATCACATCATGTCTGCCAAGCCAGAGTCTGCTAACGTCATGTCTGCTACCCCAGGGCCTGCTCACGTCACGCCTGCCAAACCAGAGCCTGCTCCCGTCATGTCTGCTATGCCAAGCCCTCTTCACGTCACGTCTGCCAAGCCAGAGCCTGCTCACATCATGCCGGTCACTCAGGAGATTCTTCACAATATGGCCACCATTGAAGAGCTTCATTGCAAGATGGCCGCCACACAAGAGTCTCTTCGCAAAAAGGCCGCCCTTCTAGAGTCTCATCACATCTCAGCTGATCTTCCAGGGTCTCGTCATGACATGGCCGCCACGCCTGAGTCCCCGGCCGAGATGGCCGCCACGGCTGAGTCCCCGGTCAAGATGGCCGCCACGCTGGAGTCCCCGGCCAAGATGGCCGCCACGCCTAATTCCCTAACCAAGATGGCCGCCATGCCTGAGTCGGACGCAGCGCTTGGGCTTGGACTGAAAGGTCTGATTGTCAGTGTGATGGACCCACCTCTGATGTTGGTGCGAGTTGGGGGCATCCCCATAACATCAGTGCTCTCAAGCCCAACCATCCTAGAGGTCCTGATGCCCTCGGCTGCCCTTACTGTAATGGCGGTCACCATTTAAGCAGTGGGGCTTAGTCAAGTCAAGTCATGTCTGCTTTATTGTCAATTCTTCCACCTGTACAGCACATACACACAGAGAATTGAAATTGCGTTACTCGCAGACCCTTGGTGCATACAGATAACATAAAAACAGATTAAATACAAAATACAAAATAAAACTATACAAATATACAAATAAGGTAAAAAAATATATATAAAGCACAAGACATATGGAAGATAGAGTGCAAACCAGTAAAGAAAACAACAGTGCAGATATAATGATTGTAGTGCAAAAAAAAGATTGTAGTGCAAAAGAGCTTATTCAGAAAGATTAAAGTGACAGTGTGTGTGTGTGAATTTGGGAGGGGGGAGTGGGAGAGTCAATCAGAGGGTCAGAGTTCAGTGGTGCAAAAGAGGGGAGGGGGGGCAAGGTCGGGAGGGAGTTCAGCTTCCTGACAGCCTGATGGATGCAGCTGTCCTTCAGTCTGCTGGTCCTGGCATGGAGACTCCGCAGTCTCTTCCCTGATGGCAGCAGACTGAAGAAGATTTGTGTCGGGTGGGTGGGATCACCTGCAGTGCAGAGGGCTTTGCGGGTGAGACGGTTGTTGTAAATGTCCTGAAGGGAGGGGAGAGAGGCACCAACGATCATCTCAGCTGCTCTCACTATGCGTTGAAATGTCTTGCGGCAGGACGCATTGCAGGCACCATACCACACAGTGATGCAGCTCGTCAGGATGCTCTCTATGGTGCCTCTGTAGAAGGTGCACATGATGGGGGCCGGGGCTCTGGCTCTTCTCAGTTTGCGGAGGAAGTAGAGACGCTGCTGTGCTTTCTTGGCCAGTGCTGCGGTGTTGTCAGTCCAGGAGAGATCCTCTGTGATGTGCACACCCAGGAACTTGGGGCTGCTCACCCTCTCCACAGTCACACCATGGACGGTCAGAGGAGCATGCTGAGTGCACACTCTCCTAAAGTCAACAACAATCTCCTTCATCTTCTCCACATTCACAGAGAGATTGTTGTCACTGCACCACCAGGCCAGGCGGCTCACCTCGCTCCTGTAATTTGTCTCATCTCTGTTGCTAATGAGACCACTACAGTCGTGTCATCCGCAAATTTGATAAGGAGGTTGGAGTTGTGTGACGGTGTGCAGTCGTGGGTCAGCAGAGTGAAGAGGAGGGGGCTCAGCACACATCCTTGGGGGGCCCCAGTGTTCAGTGTGATGGTGCTGGATGTGTTGCTGCCGACCCGAAATGCCTGAGGTCTTCCAGTCAGAAAGTCAAACAGCCAGTTGCACAGCGAAGTGTTCAGCCCCAGCTGGACCAGTTTGTAAATGAGCTGTTGAGGGATGATTGTGTAGAATGCTGAACTGAAGTCTATGAACAACATTCTGACTTATGAGTCTTTTTTGTCCAGGTGTGTAAGTGCTGAGTGGAGGGTAGTGGCGATGGCGTCATCGATCGAGCGGTTGGACCGATATGCAAACTGGAAGGGGTTCAAGGAGGGGGGGAGGGCAGACTTGAAGTGGTGCATGACTAGCCGTTCAAAGCAATTCATGAGGATGGGGGTAAGTGCAATAGGACGGTAGTCATTGAAGCAGGATGGAAACGACTTCTTCGGGACTGGAATGATGATGGTAGCTTTGAAGCATGTGGGGACAACAGCCTGACTTAGTGAGAGATGTTGAAAATGTCTGTGAAGAAATCGGTGAGTTCCAGCACAGTCTCAGTACACGCCCAGGAATGTTGTCAGGACCAGGAGCTTTGCGTGCATTGATCCTGCTGAGTGATCTCCTCACGCTGTCCGGGGACAGAGTCATCACCTGGTCGCCGGGAGGAGGAGGAGTCTTCTGTGCAGTGGTGCTGTTTTGTGCCACAAAGCGACGAAGAAGAGGTCAGCTCGTTCAGAGGGAGATGGTGCTGCACAGGTGCTGTGGTGGGGGCTTGTAGTCCGTAATGATCTGTATCCCCTGCCACAGGCTCAGAGCGTCTCTGCTGTCACTGAAACGATGGGCTATCCTCCTGGAATACTGACTTTTAGCCTTCCTGATGCCGCGGGAAAGGTTAGCCCTAGCTGTCTTCAAGCCCACCTCACCTCGAGCTCTGAAGGCAGCGTTCCGCGTCTCCAGGAGTCCGTAGACCTCCCCTGTTAGCCACGGCCTCTGGTTGGCCCGGACAGTGATGGTCTATGTGACTGTTACATCATCAATGCACTTGGTGACGTAGGCAGTGACAGTCTCTGAGTACTCCTGGAGGTCTGTGGTGTTATTGTATGTGGCAGCCTGCTTAAACATATTCCAGTCAGTGGTGTTAAAACAGTCTGATGACCCTTCCGGCCACACTTGTATATGTTTATGAACTGGTTTGGTGACTTTAACAAGCGGTCTGTATGCAGGCAATAGCATGATAGTGATGTGGTCTGAGGCACCGAAGTGGGAGAGGGGGAGGGCCTTGTAATCTCCTCTCTGTGTGGTGTAAACAAAGTCCAAAATGTTGTTTCCCTGTGTTGGAAAGTCTACGTGTTGGTGTATTTTTGGGAACACACACTTAAGTCTGCGTGGTTGAAATCCCCAGCCAAGAAGAGAAAAGCATCAGGGTGGGCTGTCTGCTGATCGCTGATGTGCTGGTACAGTTCATTTAGTACCTCGCTCCTGTTGCTGTTGTTGGAGATGGGAGGGATGTATACAGCAACGAGCAATATGGCTGTATATTCCCTCGGTAGATAAAACGGCCAGCACTTAATCATAAACTCCACCAGGGTTGAGCAGTGTTTGCAGACCACAACAGAATCGCGGCACCACGCATCATTGATGTAAAAACAAAGCCCTCCGCCGCAGGTCTTACCTCCCTCGACGAGAACTCTGTCCACTCGATAGCATGTCAGCTGATCGAGATGAATAGCACAGTCCGGAACGCTGTTGTTGAGCCATGTTTCCGTGAACACAAAAACACAACAGTCCCTTACAGTCCTCTGAGTCGAGCGTAGTAGTCAAGCGGCCTTCCGTCCATGAATCTGATACTGGAGGCCTCTCCTGTCCTCTCCATCCACGAGGCTGCTCCCAGTAGTGTTGTTTTTTGGCGGCCTGTTTTAATTTTAGTTTTAGTCTAGTCTTTGTGTGAAACTGACATTTTAGTTTTTATTAGTTTTAGTCACGTTCATACTCTTTTTAGTCTAGTCAAGTTTTAGTCGACTAAAAGTCTGAGCATTTTAGTCTAGTTTTAGTCGACGAAAACTGATAACATTTAGTCTAGTTTTAGTCGACGAAAACTGATGACATTTAGTCTAGTTTTAGTCAATGAAAACGGATGACATTTAGTCTAGTTTTAGTCAATGAAAATTGTATTTTAGTCTCTTTTTAGAAATGCAATTCTATTTAACCCAGTCAATATAGTATAAATACCTAGTAGTATAAACGAAACCAAAATTTTATTTTAGCCAAACCCATTTCAAACAAGGTTATTATATTATTGTTACCTTATAGACTCAAGAATACATCCATTCCAGACACGGAAGACACTCTGATTTGAATTTACAACATTTATTTTACCAACCAAATATGTTAGAAGTACACACACATAAATTTAAATAAAGACGAACCCCGGCTGGCCGGCCATCGGTCCCTTTCTCTGTGTCAGACTTAACTTTGTTTGGTTTTCGTCTTCTAAATCAGTGTTTCCCAACCTTTCTTTAGTCGCGGCACCCTTTGGAAATTTTTACAAATTTGTGGCACCCTACAAAATTAATTCACAAAACTTGAATTTCTAACTTCGATATGATAAATTGAAAAGTATAGATATTTGGTACAACAGGGAGGAACTGCAGAATTTAATGTCATACAGATATTTTTAATATAAAAAATCAGTAGGCTAATTTCTAACGAAGAGACCAATTTATATGACAGATTTTAATGTAGGCTTTTATTCATATGTAAACATTGTGAGATAGTTATAATGGTAATTAAACAAAGTTTTGCTCACTCAGTGTATTTTTGTAGGGCTATTAAGAGATTTTTTTTTTTTTTTTTTACCAATTATCCAAATAATGTTTAATCTTAGAAAGCTATTATTATCAGAGGACACATGAGCATAACATAGCGGTTAGCAGATCATGAATGAGAGGGCAGCGTTACCAGAAATGGCCATATACCACACCATGTTACAACACAATAGGGCTAATGCAGACAGAAACAATACTGTACTACACAGATGTTTCCTGTCAGCTTGATTTTTGAGTGGATTTTGCTGTTCCGACGAGCATGAACGGTATATGAATGGAGCAGTCACATGGCCGCGAGCGCACAGAGCGGGATACTTACATACAGTATAGGATAAATACAACAAGCATAGAGCGGGAAACACACACCACACACACACACACACACAAACACACACACACCAAGTTGAATCTGACGGTGAACTAATTTTCGGCAGCTGGAATTTCGGTGCATCTCTAATTATTGGCGGCATTAGAAATTGATAGTATATAATAGCTGCTTTTTTGAACATTAGCAATTTTTTTTAGGGGGGCCCCCCAAAAAAATTTAAAAATATTAAAAAAAGATTTTTTACACTGCACCCCTGCTCTCGACAGACCCCGGTTGGGAAACACTGGTCTAAATAATTCCATGAGTGGGGCTTGAGGAAGTGACGTCGCCTGCGTCTGCGCAGTGCGACCTGATGCAGCCCCTGAAGTGAGACACAGGAAACAGAAACACTGCAAAAATAATAATACTACGAGACGAATAACGTTATAACATTTCATTCGTCTCGGTTTGGTCAACGAAAATGAAGAGACATTTTAGCATAGTTTTTTTGTAAGCCACATTTCGTCTCGTTTTTATTCGTCAATGATATTGCATTATACATTTAATTATCGTGATCGTCACATGACCAGCATTTTCGTCTTGTCTCGTCTCGTTTTTGTCACGTGATAAAGGTTCATTGACGACTATATTTAGTCATAATTTTCGTTGACGAAAGCAACACTAGCTCCAAGGGCCTTTCCTGTGCATGAATCCGCTGCAGAACCTCCAGAGGTGGTGGCGTCCGCTTCCGAACTCACTGTCTATCCTGTCACGACCATGGAGGCTGTTCATGAACTCACAGTCTGCCCTGTCAAGACCATAGAGGCCGTTCATTAACTCACAGTCTGCTCTGTCAAGGCCATGGAGGCCGCTCATGAACTCACAGTCTGCCCTGTCAAGACCATAGAGGCCGTCCTTGACCTAACTGTTCGCCATGTCAGATATGAAGGCCATTCATGAACTCACTGTCTGTCCTGTTATGAAGGGAGCGTCAGTCATTGAATTCACTGTCTGTCCTTTCACGGCCAAGGAGGCCATTCAAGAACTCTCTGCTTGTTCGGTCTCAGTCAAGTGGTCTGGCCATGTCTCTGCCTCCGCCATGGCTTCATCCTCTGCAGTACCACCGGCTGCCTGCTCTGACTGACCACCAATGGCTGCCTGTTCTGCTGCTCCGCCATGGATCCCTGTTCTGCCTGCTACAACCATGGCTGCACGATATGCCTGCTCCGCAAGGATGCCAATATGACCTGCCCGCCATGGCTCCCCGATCTGCCTGCTCTGCCATAGCTCCCCTCTCTGCCTGTTCCTCTTCACGGGCCTGTGAGAGGAGATCTCTCCTGACGGGAATCTCCCATAGAGCGCAGTCAAGGAGAGAAATCAGGCCTGAGACCCAACTCGGCCTGGCCAGAACGGGGATACTAACAACAGACGGGCCCTGTCCCGGCGCACTCTCTCCAGAAATCCCAGGAGCAGAACGATCGGGGGAAAAGCGTACAGACGACGCCTTGGCCACGTCTGTACCATGGCATCCAGCCCCAGTGGAGCTGGATGAGTCAGACAGAGAGAACCAGAGGGGACAGTGTGATATCATATGAGTCGCAACAGGTCCACCTGAGCCTGGCCAAACACTCTCCATATCTGCTTCACCACCATCCATTCCCCGGGCCTCAGCCCCTGACTCGACAGGATGTCTGCTCCCATATTGAGATGCCCAGGAATGTGAACTGCTCTCAGCGAGAGGAGTTTGCCCTGGGACCACACAAGTATCTGGTGCGCCAGCTTGTACAAGGGGCGCGAACGCAGAACTCCCTGGTGGTTGATGTAAAAGACCACCACTGTATTGTCGGTGCATACCAACACATGGTGACCTCTTAGGTCTGGGAGAACTCGAAACATGGCCAGCATCTCCAGACAATTGAATGCCATGTCAGATGGCGACCACTCCACAGACCGCGGGCAGGGTGGCCACTCATGACCACACCCCAACCAGTGAGGGATGCATCCGTCACTAGCGTTACGCGGCGACAAGGAGCTACCAGCACCGGGCCCTGAGACAAGAACAAAGGTTACTCCACATGTCTAAGGCACGTAGGCACCGCCCTCAGGGAGAACCCCTTGTTCTTGTGCCACCACTGTAGGGGTCTCATGTACAGCCGGCCAAGAGTTATCACGTTGCACGCAGCTGTCATCAGCCCAAGCAGTATGGAACTGCTTGACAGTGAGTGACCGACCTTATCTTACTCTTGCAACTGAGGTGAGGATCAACTCGATCCAAGCAAGAGACATACGTGCCTGCATCATGGTCAAATCCCACAATACACCCAGATAAGTGGTCCTCTGTAATAGAGAAAGCACACTCTTCTTGGCGTTTAGTCTTAACCCCAGCTCTTTCGTGTGAGCAAGAACGACATCTCGATGTCGAACCGCCATCTGCTCTGACTGAGATAATATCAACCAATCGTCGATGTGGTTGAGACGTGAAAGTGTGGGGTGAGAGTGCAAAGCCTAAGGAAGAACCAGTATTGGTAGGCTTTTGCCCCCAAAAACGAAACTCAGGAACTTCCTGTGATGAGGAAGAATGGATACATGGAAGTATGCGTCCTTCAGATCGATCGTGACAAACCAGTCCTAGGACCTGATC
>JADLZN010006597.1:0-23054 GCA_018155175.1 Sinocyclocheilus anophthalmus | reverse complement strand
AACCGCCTCAACCTCCTCAAAGGAAGAGAGGTTAACGCGTGCTCTTACTCGAGAAATTTTTATCCCAAGAGTCCCTGTATATCTAACTTATCATAGTCAGATAAATACTTCATTTTTTTCCTCAGAATTAAATGCAGTCAAACAACCAGACGAGTAAATACGGTCTAGTGTAGTAAGATTCACATCAAAAACCGAAATGATGTAATATATGTGCGCGAGCCATTCAGTCACATGATCAATATCAATCTCCTTGACAAACAAACGAGTTATAAATCTAGCAAACACGGGTGGAGATGGGAAGAGCCGTCTCCAACCGTCTGCTAGGTCATGAGCGATCTCCGTGTTCTCAGTCGCCGCCGTGCCTCAGCGGCAGAGGGACCGCAATCGCAAGATCACAGGCACGGACACATTCCTCGGAGCGTGCCCGGCGAGAGCAGAGCGTTTAACAGCGGGGAAAAAAACACAATCCACCCGACTGTGCGAGCTCCGCTCCTTATTAATGCTGCTCATTATAATATCAGGCATAATATGCTTGTGTAACTGATGTCTGTGCAACTGGCGAGCTCTTTGACGCCCTCCGTATCAATCTCCTCGGAGAAAGACAGGTGGAGCGTCGCGCCCTCTCCCCGGGGGTGAAGTACCGCAGCGCGGGCTTCCGAAAACCCGAGAGCAGGCGCCGGATCTGGTGATTAGCAGATCCATACGCGAAACCCACGAGCACAGCCGCCGCTCCGCCTCGACGAAAGCGTGGCTGGCACCGCGAGGAACACTAGTGAAGGCTCCCTCCTCAAAGAGAGCCCTCTGAGAGCGAAGCAAGGCAGTAACAACTATGCTTCGCTCCCAAGCAAACCACGCACAGGCTGTGTGTGTCCCCACTCATGGTATAATGTTCTCTTTGGGCAGGGAGGAACACACAACCTACAACGTGGCTTGCTTTCGCCCTTGGAATGCTTAGTCTTAACGTGAGCCTTAGACATAGCTGGAGCTTATAAACTTATTCACAATTGACAGACAACAATAAATATGACTGACACACACACAGTGCGCTTCACTGAATGACAGAAAGCTGACGCTGGCTCCGCCACACGTGCTTTTATAGCTTCCTGGTCATGACGTCATCCGCCGTGACATCCTGTTCAACTATTGGACTGAGTTCACATGTGATTCAGAGCGTGGGTCGCAGAAGGCGTTCCCCCTAGCGTTCTCGACGCAGCACGAGTTCCTGAAGAGGAACATGCAATCTACCTGAGGGATGACTTCTTTCACTATTTCACAGGCCAGTGGTTTGTGTGTAATGTGTGTGACATTTTTTGTATGACATTAAAATTCCTTTTAAATTAATTGTACATAAATACGTTAAGCAAACAAATTAGATTTTTTTCTGAGAACCTTTCATCCACCTTTTATACATACAGTATACTTAACCGCAGAGATGGAAATTATGTAGTACTGGATGTGGTACAAATATTTTGAGCATCCCTTATTCTGTCTCTTATTTTCCTACAAAGAATCACAATTATCCCTTATTTTCCTTTATGACATCCCTAGATATATTGTTAGACAAAGTTCAAATTCTGTGAATTTTTAACTACTGTTTTAACTACTTGGTCTGTAGTGATTTTTTTTTTATAAAATGAGCAAAACACTCTTTGTGGTGAAAGGAGCTTTATACAATAGATTAATTTAGAGCAAGCGGCTTTATATTATTTAACATGCATATAAAATAAAAAACGGTGTCGCCAGTGTCAGTGCCAGTGTCGCTTTCAGTTAGAATTACATCTTGATTTTCTGCTAGGAAGCAGCTCTCCAATGTGGAACTAGGTGGAGCTAGCCAGTGACAGAATCGTTTTTATTAGTTAATCAATAAGAATAAGAATAATAATATTACATTAAAGGGATAGTTTGGTTTGCATAGATTTAAGCTTGATCTAGAACTGAACTGTTTTGATTATTATAATAATATGAGATATTTTAAGAGAGCTACTGTTGTGAAGTCTTATCACTTACCTTTATTTTGTTCTATATCCATATGACTTACAAAAGAAAATGTTAGGCAGATAGATGCATCACTCAGTTACTTTCTCATTTACCATTTAATTAACTGTACGAAAAAGTCTCTCTGTCATCTCATTCTGTGTGCCAAATATATTTATTTTACATTGTAAAAAATGTTATAACTGTAATTGTACAATAGTAATATAAGTAACATTTTCAAAAGCTGAAGTGATTACCTTGTTTTATTTATTAGTTAGAATATGTGTAACTCAATATTTTAACTAATTGTAAAAGCTGAATAATCAATCAAAGCCTACTGTTTAAATCTGTGAAATAATAATTGATTAGTCACTTAATCGTTCTAATAACCATTAGATTAATCGGTTATCAAAATAACCATTTGTTGCAGATAAAAAAGATCTGAAAACCCAAGTAAAAATGCTTTTTTTAGCATTACAAATTATATTATCAGCTATTAGTGTCATGTTGTTTCTTTGTTTTAATTGTTTCAAAATTCGAAAATATTTTGTTTATTTTCAATTCGTTTTTGAATTCAGACTTTCAGTGTGGTCTCAGATGTTTGGACCCACTTTATATGCTCCAGTCGTTCCAGGAACTAATGCTATGTCAAGCTTTAAGTTTAATGGTATGAGAGATTGAAGCCCTTTCCTTGGGCAGTGGTTACGTTTAAGACACAGAAAATTAAAACAAAAACAATGAAAGTACTGTACTCATTTGAGATGTACTCATAGAATATTATATTGCATTATATTATATAACTTATCAAACAAACCTTTGTAAAGCTTTATAAGCTTTGCAAGGTCAAAATTTACTGGTATTACTATCATTGTGGGGACATTTGGTTCTGTGAGGGTAGGTTTAGGTTTAGGGTAAGGGGATAGAAAATAGTTTGTACAGTACAAAACCATTACACCTACTGAATGACCCCATAAACCATGAAAACCCAACATGCACTTGTATAAACTCAGCTGGCAGAATCATCCCTTTGCTCTAATAACGCCTTTTAGTAATATAGCTCCTCTTATCTAGCAAACACATAAGGTCACATATACACTTTCATAAGCATCTCATCAGATTTTCTTTTTAATGTCTCCGGCAATAACAGTGGACAATATTACATTAGTTTTCCGCTATATGGTAACAGAATCAGATCATTGAAACATTAGGAAGGCCTATCAGTGCTCTCTGTATGGTTGCTTTCAGGAGCAGAAGATGGCCCTGTTCCAGTCACTCTTACAGATCTGGTGTGTTCAACCGAACAACACAATAGTGCATGTTATTCCTAAAAAAAGAGGTTGCTGTGACTCTAAAATACTTCCTTTTTATTTTTTAGACTTTCTCTAAACTATAGTTTTGCTTTCACAACGAAAAACACAGCAGCCTAGCGTGAGGCTTAGCGTGCGCTGAGGCCGGGATAGAGTGAGCTGAGGCCGGGCTAGCGTGAGTGGAAGAATTCTTAGCGTGAGCTGAGGCGATTTCGAGGAAGGAGCGTCCGGAAGGACATGTGACGACTCCGGGCTGGACTCCGCTTCCTCCACGGTGAAAGCCGATCCGGCGATCCACAGCGCAAAGTTGTAGTATTTCTTCAGCGACCAGCAAGGATGAGCTCCAGGCATGACGAAGCAGATATCGTCCTCTTTTGGAAGACCAAACTAAGTAGTTTCGCTTCTACAACGAAGCACACAGCGTCTTTACAACATTGCGGCGGAAACAATAATACTACAGCGAGAATAAAAGTTACGCCTTCTTTCTTTGCGTGAACATTTGGGCGGCGTTATGCAAATCTTCCCACAGAGCGACATAGGTATGTTGGGGCGTGTTAGAACGAGCCGTTTTAGGTAGGTGTGGCTGACTCTGAACTTTTATAAAGAATATCTCTTGGATTTTAAACTTTAGTCTTTGCAAATTTACAGATATTCTTTATACACCAAGAGCTTGTAACACTCCAAAGAGAAAGGAAAAATTGAAATCGCATCATATGACCCCTTTAAGCTAATTTAGAGGTAGAAGCTTTACACACATTCTGTCCTCCGTTTCAGACAAATCATAAGCTTGAATTACACCAGTTAGCTGCGAGAGGAAGAAAGGAATAAACAGAGGAAGTGATGAAACAGAGTGTGCAGGTGGACAACAGAGAGCCTGAGGAGATCAGACCACCCATACTAACTTCAGAGTATTCTGACAGCCAAAACGGTGCTCTTTCAGTACTAACAATAAGAGAGACAAAAAAGACACATAGCCACAATGAGAGTGAAAACAGAAAGAAGAGATATACTATTCGGTAGAATAATAAAATCAATTTCTTTACAACCCACTAAATGGTGGTGTTGAGTATTTTTCTGGTGAGGTCAGCTGGGTCACCTTCAGCATGCAGTAAATTAGGGCTGGCCACACACTAGAAGATTTTAAGGCCGAATTTAAGCCAGATTTGCATCCCCGAAGGATCGGGGGGTGTGGCCCGATTCGCGGCTTGTCGCAAACAATTTTTTTGTCCAAAACATCCTCTATTGTGTGGTGTCATTACGATTATTTAACTGCTCCCGATCAAGACAGAGCGTCGCCGAACTCAAAACGTAAATATCAAACATGTTTGATATTTACGACTCTTGATCTGGCTGCCTCTGACGTGATACCCGCGATAGCCAATGAGAGCGAGCAAGCGTCACCTACCGGATATTGCGTGCTTCTATAGCTGAAACTTGTTAGCCACAAACATGCCATGAAAGCAGAGAACATCACCCATATTCTTTGTTATACTTTGTTTTTCATTGTGAAACAGAACGTGCGCCAGGAGAGCCAGCTGACAACGTTGATTGTATTCTATTTGTTTTTCTTCTCAAGTCACGTTTGATCTCGCGAGTCTCCGTGAGATCACGTGTCACTGTGAAATCGTTCCTACAATCATCAAGTGTGTGGTCCCACAGTCTGATCGAATCGTCTAGTGTGCACGTTCAGAGAATTATAAGACTAAAAATTGGTTGAACTGCCTTCATGCCTGTGGTCTCCCATTTTTGGTTTTCGGCCGAAAGAGAAAAATGGCCGAAAATGCGAGCCGAAAATATAGGCTACATATAATAATAACATATATGGCGCCCCGCAGTGTTCAGCGCGCATGTTTCACTCTCCTCATCACTGCGCGGTTTGACTCTCAGCTCAATATTCCGCTCTATGAATGTGCATTCTGCTCATGTACCACTCATGTTCACCGGAAAAGCAAATTCCGCTCAAATAACGCGCTGACAGGAAATTTCTATGCAGTATACGTGTTCCTGTTTGCAGCAGCGCTACTGTGCTGTAACATGGTGTAGGCTAGTACAGCTGTACTGGGCAACGCCACTGTTGCCAACTCTCGCGAGATAAATAAGCAACCGCAGCTTCAAAAACAAACCCAATATTATTTTATTTATTATCATCAATATTATTTATCAATTATTACCAATAAATGAACCTGCAACATATTAAACTGAAACCACCATTTTATCTGAAAAGCAAAAACAGAAGCTATTTTACAAAAATCAGCAAACTGCAACAAAGCATGGAACAAAACTCATCTCGAATCACCTGTGAGCGGAGAGATGGAAAAGAAGAAAAACACAAGAGCTTCAAAGGGTAACTGTAACATAGCCACATTTATAGCCTACTAAAATATTGGCTATTCGAACCAAATCTACTCTTAGTATTAATATAGGCCTACTTGTTTTTTTGTTTTTTTTACAGCCCGTGATAATTAATACATTACAAAAACACTGTAAAAATTTAAAAAATAGGATACCTTCTGGGTTGTGTTCGGACCCCCCTACTAAAGGAAAAAAAGTATCCCACTCCTCTATGTCTACTACTTCATCACGTGGATACAGCGCAAGCGGCCTCTGTTTGAACAGGATTTCGTCAATCCCTCATTGAAGAAAAATCACGTTCAAAAAGAAGGCGCGTGTGGAGGGGGCGGAATATTTGACAAATTAAGCTACAACACTTATATTTTTGCACTGATTGGCTATTAACTGTGAGCAGACAGAGTGTCAATCAATGCATTGGAGAATACAGTGAACATAAACGAAAAGAAACGAAGTTGCTTGTCAGGTTTTCCTAACAAGCAACCATATTTTTTAAAATAAGCCCAAAAATCTGTGACCCGGGATTTTTTTCAGGCAACTTTACAAAAAAAGAAGCCCAACGTCGCTAATATGTGGACTTGGCAACTCTGGGCAACGCTGCTAAAATAATGCTACCTCAGTGACGCTATGCTCTGCTCATATGCTCTGATAATAACAGCTTTGTAGGACTATACATTATTTGGATAATTAGTCAAAAAAAAAAAAACTGATTCTGTTACATAAAGAAGTGAATAAACATAATATATTGATATTTAATATTAAGGTAACACTTTACAATAAGGTTCCATTAGTTAATGTTAGTTAATTTATTAACTAACATGAACAAACAATTAACATTTATTACAGTATTTATTAATCTTTCTTAATGTCAGTTAATGAGAATACAGTTGTTCACTGTTAGTTCATGTTCATTTCAGAGTGCATTAACTAATGTTAACAAGCACAACCTTTGATTTTAATAATGCATAGTAACTGTTGAAATTAACATTAACAAAGATTAACAAACGCTGTATAAGTGCAGTTCATTATCATTTCATGTTAACTAATGTAGTTAACTAATGAACCTTATTGTAAGTGTTACCCATATTAATATAATTCTGTCCAGTTGTATGGGGTACTCAGTAAAAGTTTGGTGATTTAGGGGTGGGAATCACCAGAGATATTATCACGATACTTGTGTCACAATACAATGTTATTGCGATTTTAAATATATTGTGATATTCTGCGATATATTGCAATTTAATACCTTTTTCCAACTTCAAATTATGTCTTATTTGTCTTATGTCAAATTATTAGTGGTTATTTTATTGGCTTGTGTGTTTTTTTAATTCAGTATCATTTAAATTGAGTTAAATTTAAAAAGTCTTAAAAAATTACTTTATATTATTTAATAAAATGATAAATTATTATTACAAAGCATTTTCGGTTTTCGGCAAAGTGCATTCAGAATTTTCGGTTTCTGCCCAGAATTTTCATTTCGGTGCATCCCTAGATGTAAGACTACATGTTTTATGTAATTTAATTTAAATTTAACAGTAATTAACTTTCAAATGCCCCAATAGGGTGTTTGCACAGACGTCCCTGATGATTATCTTATATTAACCATTTGCACACACGAGCATTATCTCCTCCCGACCGCAGACACAGGTTTACAAGCCACTTTTTCCTGCATTTTCAGTAAATTTCTTGACTTTTTCCCCCTTATGAGCAACACATTTTCTTACACGATAAAAGCTCCTTGTGGTTTCTCAGTTTGACCAATTTGAGCATCCATAAACAACACAAAACACAGCCATTTTGAGTTTCTGCTAGTGATTTCAAGAAAGAAATCACTTCCTGCCCTACAGCTGCATTTCGCGCGTCATCAGAATATGTGATTGACAAACAAACTATTGCTGAAGGGTCTGCAAAACGTTTTTGTACAAGTTCAAGTTGCACTGTTCAAAATACCTGTAGTAGTACAGCAGTGCATAGTATACCTGTTGTAGCACATTGTTTACTTTAAGAGTACATGTTATGTTTAATTTAAATGTAACATTTTTATTTTAATGTAAGACTATGTTTTATTTATTTTAAATTTACAAGTAATTTACTTTCAAATGCCCAATTGCTGAAGGGTCTGCACAACGTTTTTTTGGACAAGTTCAAGTTGCATTGTTCAAAATAACCTGTAGTAGCACAGCAGTGCATACCTGTTTACATTTAATTAAGGTGGACTAGACTAGACTGTAATACAAATAGTTGAGTTTGCACTGCAGCAATAAAATTGAAGTGAGGTAAACAAACTGAGAAATGTTTATTTTTAGTTAAAACATATGTTGCCAAAGTTTTCCTTTGGGGACATAATTTGAAGTTGGAAAAAGGTAATAAATTGCAATATATCGCAGAATATATTTAAAATCGCAATAATATTGTACCGTGAGACAAGTATCGTGATAATATTGTATCGTCAGGCCTCTGGTGATTCCCACCCCTACTGTTCACACAGTATTAACAAATGTAACACTAGAAGGAAAACTGCCAGCATTTCTTCTCCTTTCTAACTGCCTTTTATATCTCAGCTATAGAGCTCCTCACACCAAACCACATCTCCATACTTCTCCAATATCCATCTTTTGCATATGTCACACACGTAACAAAAAAAATAAAAACTCAATACTACTGTATACTAACCCATCTCACTACTTCAATATCATTGTTATTTTATAATCATAGACACACCTTGAGGTTTCCAACAAATCTCAACTAGGGCCATGACAAAGAAACAAAATTGCACATTGCACAGATATCCCACAGTGAGGAAGAAGAATGGATTTTTCAACTAGTGCTCCTCTTGTATATATCTCCGCTCATACGTAGGGGAGTTTCCTGTGAATAATGCATGTAATAACATAAGAATCAATAGCATCTGACCACGAAGATGAACTCTCTATCACTCACTTTCTCTTTCTATCTCTTTTCTCCAGTTCACCCTTCCTTCCTCTATCCTCTGTCTGTACCCGAGTATTCCAAGCAAAAGACTGGAAAGGTTTTGCCAACATGGACCCCAAAGAGATAGTAAAACCTGAAATCACCCTGTATGGTCCACATGAGGAAAACTTATTAAACACACTAAATAATGTTTTAATTAAACTCTAAACATGCAAATAAGTTTGTGTGAGGGTCAGATTTAAGGTTAGGGGACAGAAAATATAATTAGCTTAGTATAAAAACAACAGAAGTCAATGGAAAGCCTCCACCACGATATGAAAACAAATGTGTGTATGTGTATGGCTGAGTGCGCTCCTTCAACTCCAATCCACCCCAAATGCTATCGGGTGTGAAGTGATGCCCATTACAAATATGAGCTAGAAGGTCGAGCCAAAGATAGCATACACAAACACACATAAGAAGATCCACCAGTGAGACGCTGGGGTGTATTGGAGGCCACAGGCACATGTGAACTGATGCAGTCTGAGGGGTAAAACTAGGGGTGTCTTGAAGCACAAATGGATAAAACTGGATTGTCCTGGTTTTCTCTTGCACTCAATATGATTTATTTACTTTAGAAGAAAAAGAGAAGAAAAAGAGAAAACTTCACTCCATTATAGGGACATACTCGATCGGACTCTATTAAAAAGCCTGTGGATTTTGGATCAATGCAAGGCAGTTGTGACCATTTAAGACGTTGTTATTGGAAATATGTACAAAATTATTGACAAACTGTAAACACCATAAACGCAGTGGGACATAAAATTATAGGTGTGTGTGAGATGTATTTTCTGTCTAAAGTTGTTTCAAATAATGATCGCTTGATGTGGTTTCAAATTTGCGGTTAGCTTTGTGATCTTTAAACTGCTATGGCCTGAGTTTTCCGTGGAAATTGCTGAATGACAGCTGGCCCCCAAGCTGAAATGAAAGACTCAGACCTCACAAAGTACTCGCTAGACGGCAGCGGTGCATTCCAGCCCACTGAGATACCAATGATTTCCTGCTCATCATATAATCACATCTAGTTAAGGTTATAAAGCAGACAGTTAATTCTAATGTTAGTTTCACAAGGTCAGACATAATATTTGAGAATGATAAAGTAAACCAATTTGGATTGCAGCCCACAACGGAATATTGACTTGAGGTTCCCCTCCCAGACATAATAATGTAACAGATAAGTAGGATAGACATGGTGTTACCAAAATTGAAATGTCATCGAGTTAAAGGCACAATATGTAAGTTTCGCCGCTAGAGGGCGCGTATTCAAAACAAACAAAGAGAAAGTGACACTGTGAAGTTGGGTGGAACAATGAGAGATGTTGTTTTCACTATTAAGAGATGTATGGAATTCACAAATCATGTTCACGGATGAGGTAATGATTACCTTGTACCTTTCAGCAGTTATTCAAACAGCGCGAAAAAATATACAGGAGAAAGAGAGGATAAGGAAACATTTACAGTGTCAAAGAACATTATGATTGATTTCAGTCTAGCGCGAGATTAAGCACTTTCAAAAAACTCCCCTTATAATACGGTAAGCTGTCTTATACACTGATGATGACTCGCGTATTCTTCATACATACATTGCATGTTTTATGATGAGGAGATTGCGGATGAATTTCAGTCAGCTGTCAGCCACATAGTGCTACACTCAACAACGATAAACTGCACTGTTTCCAGAGATGACTCATCTGATCGCCGTGATTGGCCATTGCACTCATAAGATCACAGACTTGTGTGTGATTGGGAAGTAATGCCACTCCCGGAACAGGACCCAAATGACACAAAGTTTTCAACCTAGGACTTTGTGGATTTACCAACTCCTGGGCACCTTAGTTGGACATAACGTACACCGTACACACTGCATGAATAATAACACGTGCAAGTGGTTTTGGATGATTTTATACAAAAATCTTACATATGTGCCTTTAAGATTAAGGAATGACAAAAAACATGTGCTTTTGAAGCAGTCAACTGGGTTTTATGGCCACACTCATGCTGTTTGAGATCTGTATGATTTTCTTTCTTTCATTTTTTTTTCTTTTTTTCATTTATTTTATTTTATTGTTAAACAAACTGAATGCGTCCTCCAAAGACGGTTTGGTCACCAACATTCTTTGAAAAACACTACCAGTCAAAAGTTTGAACAGTAAGATTTTTAATGTTTCTTAAAGAATTCTCTTTGCTCACCAAGTCTGCATTTATTTGTTCCAAAGTACAGCAAAAACAGTAAAAGAAAAAAATATTATTTAGGCTAACTGATTTCTGAAGGATCAGGTAGTTATAGAATTAATCTGACAGGAGAATTTGTATCATGTAAGCTCAATGATCATGTGACACGGAAGACTGGAGTAATGGTGTTAAAAATTCGGCTTTGAAATCACAGGAATTAACTACATTTTAAAATATATTAAAATAACCAGTTATTTTAAATGCACTAAAAACTATTTCCACATATTATTGTTTTTGTGTAGTTAGAGATCAGGATAGAGTAAGCGGCTTGGTGCGCAAATGCGAATTATAAAAAAACAAAAGATAAAAATAGGGTCTTACTGTTACAAATTTTGAATGGTGA
The DNA here is from genome assembly GCA_018155175.1 of Sinocyclocheilus anophthalmus. Taxonomy (NCBI): domain Eukaryota; kingdom Metazoa; phylum Chordata; class Actinopteri; order Cypriniformes; family Cyprinidae; genus Sinocyclocheilus; species Sinocyclocheilus anophthalmus. The sequence continues at coordinate 11,879 of JADLZN010006597.1, read as the reverse complement.
TGTATCTTCTTATGTTTTGTTGTTTTTCTGGTATGTTTAAAGGAGGGTGAGTGTAAAGTAGTATTACATACCTTTATTGTGGGGCAAACTATTCCTTTAATTTTCAGACTTGCAGGGATGACAAAAGTACATTGGATATTTTTTGGCAAAAATGAATTTTGAGCAAAAGTCAGCAAGTGTCTGGACAAATAATAATTAATTTTCAATAATTTGTCTAGTTTTGGATTAAGTAGGTTTCATGTTTTCAGGTTTCAATTTTAGGAGTAATATAATGGCAAAATGGTAGGTAAAGAGCATCTATGGTTTCTCCGGTGTCATGATGACTAATGCAAACGATTACAGAGTTTAAGAGTCTCTGGGTAAAGCCTGGCTCACACTATAGGATTTTTAGCCTGACTTTTAATTGGAGCAAAAATCTTGTCGAGCCCCTCAATCGGTCCTGATGTTCGGCGCAGATTATCTGGTAATGTGAAGCATTCACCGATCGAATCTTGCACTTCCCGATCTGCTCGCACACAAATCGTGGCCGCCCCGATCATATCAAACATGTTTGATATTTAGGATTTAAATCGGGATGATGACAGCTATATAATTTACGTCAGTACTTTCACAATAGCCAATGTGCGACCGCAAAACAGATGCTGTATGGCCCCGTTGTATAGTGGAGATTGAGTAAACTCCTTCTTGACGTTTTATAGTAACACGACTGTCTGTATAATGTGTCCGAAAACGTATTTTTCACAATCTGTAAGAAGAAAGAGAAGCAATGGAGTGAAATGCCCCTCAGTTTTGAATGTACCAGGTGATGGGTAGAAAGTGTGTGATGCGCCACGGTGTTAAAATCTTGTAGTGTGTGCATGTCGATTTGAGGCAAGATAATCTGCAAAGATTCTCCTTATGTGTGTGCTGCAACCAGATTTCATAATCGGTTAGGATTTTAAAACTCCTGTAGTGTGAGCCCGTCTTAACCCACAAAACACTTAACATGCAATTACTCCAGCAATAAACCTAGAAAGCCCCAAAATGCTTCCAAGGAGACAATTGCTTGAATAAATGGCTCAAACCCCTTAACACCAAATACATAATCCCCAACTTTCAGCACAAAAGCACATAGTCTTTGGTACAGAAAATACAGTCAAGGGAAAACACACAAAGCCATCCTCTCTGAATACAAGTGGAGTGAGAAAAGAGGCTTTCACACTTTCAAGTGAACAACAAAGCTTAATTGTCACCTTAAATTTCAATATTGTAGCTTTCATGTATATTCTTTTCTCACCCATCTGTCATTCTTCTCTCTGTCTCTACCACTCACCAATACATCACAGCTGACTTTCGCTCTCTCTATATCCAACACTGAGAATCAGAGAGGAAGCGACTACATAACAGCTGCGGGGGGATAAGCCCACGAAAACTGTTGTGTGTGTGTGTTAGAAGTAATATAACTCTCCAAAGCTGTGCATTGAGACACATGCTATCAAGAAACTCTTTTGACAGGGCAATGCGGGCGGCTATGAGCTCTCCCGAGCCCATGGAAGGCGGGATTGGAGTCTATTACAGGTATAAATCACTAAAAAATAAATAACCTCAATTGCGTCTGATCCATATAAGTAGGTCTCTTGAAGAACAAATAGCGGATGCCCAGGACAACAAGACCTTAATGGTCACATATTTGTTATTCGACAGCTGCAAGGTAGTGATTGTGGTGTGAAGCTTCTAAATAGCTTAAATATACTCGATCTCTCCCCCCTGTCAAGAGAGTGTCATTTTGCAACGGTGAGGAAGAAGCCTCTAGTTGTTTAACCAATGCAATTGACAATCTTTGGCTAACAAAAAAACTGTAATTGATGCTGCTCCCCTGTCAAGCATCCTGAAGACTAGTATCCCCTTGACACAAATCGTTGTATCAATTCAATATCCAATATTGCAAAGAAAACGTACTGGTTTACAAAAAAGTCGTCCCTGAGATCGGGAACTGTATCCGTTCTAAGAGGGCGCAGAGAGACCAGAACTCGAAAAAATGCCGGGGGGCCCATCAGACAAGCCAATTACAGAAGGGAAGGTCCACGTAGCCTCCCCGAGTATGATAAGCCACTCCTCGAAGGCGAATCTCAAGAATGACTTGTGACGAGGGGCTATCTGGATGTGAAAGTGTGCATCCTTCAGGTCCAGAGAAAAGAACTAGTTTCCTGAGCGAATTTGCGCAAGGATCTGTTTCAGCGTAGTCAACCTGAAGATTTTCATGAGGCAGTGATCTCAGTGTGTCTGAGATCGGAGGATGGGTCGGAGGCAGTGCCACCATCATTTGTGGGGACGAGGATCAAGTAGAACGGGAATGTTAGAAGCAGCGGACTCGCTCTGGGCTGGAGGAACTGGTTTGCAGCTCACCTTTTGCCAGCAGATCATCACCTCTGAGCGCAGGCCGTGAGTCTCCTTGTGCTTTGAGAAGGTGAAACTGGACTGAGATGAGCGAATTGGAGTGAATATCCTCGTTTTATTATCCCCATAACCCAGTCTGACATTCTGGGGATGGCCTGCCAGGCCTCGGCCCACATGGCGAGGAGTTGGATTAACTCAAGTGACTGGCCGTACGGGGGCAGAACACTCGTGAGAAATGGAAGAGGAAATGTCGCTTTAGATCATGTTTTATTTTTTCCCGCAATAACCGAGCAGGCTGATTCTTGGGCGCTTGAACGGACCTGTGGTTTGCAAAAAACACATTTTCTCTTACACCGGGGTTGGTCAGGGGACCGGGTACTAAGAGAGGCTGCTTGGGAGGCGGCCGGCCGTAGCGAGACCTCGGCCCCATCTTTCCTGTGCAAAGACTACAGGACAGATGTCTGAGTCGACGGGTCCATACGCAATTTGGTCCGGACGGTCCCTGCCGCGATTAGGAAAGACCGGGTAGCTCTGGCACGAGCAGTTTGGGAGCGCGTCCCGCTTTAGTGCTGAACCTTTACGTGGGGCTCCGAACCGCGGGGCGGCGGCAGGCGGAGCTCTTTGTCTGAAAAAAGAAGAAAGCGGATCAAGAGCCAAGAGAGGCGCGGACGACCTTATGTGGGCCGAACATCCGCAAGCCGGGGCCCCCGGCAGGCCTCTTTCTCTGAAAGTGATGCACAGCGCGAATCAGTCGAGCAAAGGAAGGCGAGACTGACGTCTCTCGCAGTGGAGGACCACTCAAGTTATATGTAGCAGGAAGACGTTCACCGTGAGGGAGACTCTCCTCAAGCAGGAACCGCACTCTGATGTGGCGTCATGGCGGCGGGGCAGACAGCCCCCCACCGAACCGCCAGTAACGGCGCGGCATTGCAATCAACGCCAACTAACATCTTTTAGTAAGCTCTTTTGATCGCGGACTTCGCGGCAGGGGAAAATGGGCCGGAACTGCACTGGCGACGTCCGAGGTGCCTCCCACGTTCCAGCTGCGAAGGCTGTCAAACGGCAGAGGAACGCTGAAGGAGAAGCAATATGAGAAATCCTGTGGCGAAAGCCCCAGTTGCCGCGCATTGGTTACATTTTTTATATACTGACGAAGCAATGGTCGTGTTAGTTCATGCGGTAGATTTAATAAAAAAGGCTCCGTTCAGGAAAAAAAAATTAAAGCTTTTTTCCCCATATCGTATTCAGCAGATGGCACAGATAGACCAGCTTGTAGGTACGACAGGAGAACTGTATCAATTTTTTGTTGAAATAAAAGCATAAAACATTTGTCCTCAAAAAGTTGAACTGACGTTAAATCCATTCGCTCAGAAGTAACTACACAAGATTCAGTCTTTTACAACAGACAAACAAAATGTACAGTATTGTGAATTGGAATTGTGTGGACTGTGAAAATAGTGATTATTTAACAGAAACTCTTGCATCAAGTGCATCACGTCCAGGTGACACTTTGTTGCAACACATGCTGTAAATGAGATGACGGTCCATTTCAACAGGTTTGAAAAACAAACCGTTCCCGCGCACTAGCGTTTTTTATCATACAACCTATGATCTATGAGCTCATACCTTTAGCCCTTAATTAGGATCTTTGCTGTATTTGCTCCCGGCCATTCAACATAGGTGTTGTGCAATTTCATCTATTTGCGGACCTCAAATGAAAAATTGGAGCAAAAGCTGGGTGTGGGAAATTGACACATTTAGTTTAAAAAAAACAAATCGTTTGACGTACAGAAAATAATACCATTAGCAAATGTTCTTATTTGAATTCATGCAAGAAGTGACTTGCTCATCACATCTACAATAATAATCTTGATGAGCAAATAAACATAAAAATAGCAAAATCGCATTCATAACCTGCTTGCCATTCTCACAACATTTGTGTCTCTTTTTAGCAACCGTATGGCAATCATGCAGCAATCTAATTAGAGCAAATGCATTTCATTACTTACTTTGATATGAGTTGAAGGCATGATGCAGAATGTGAGTAGGTAAGCAGAAAATAATATAAAGCAACGTTTGTTAAAGGCAAACACTGAATGTAAGATGACAAAGCATGGAAAATTGTCATGTTAAAGAGTATAAAATGTATTCTACAGGTATAAAAGGTTAGAATATAATCTTTAAATGTATGCATTTATTTTTAAACTTAAATGATTGCAATTTTAACCTTACGGTTTGAGGAAAGCCAATGAAATGTTAAATGATTATAGGCAGGAAGCCTTAGACTAGTAGAAGATGATGGAGTGGGTGTGGGTGGCAGGCGAATAGATTAGTAAGAAGGGCTAAGTATACTTTAACTAGTGTCTTTATGTGTACCTGTCTATAGTGCCCACTCAAACTTCTTTTTGCACCTTCACATTCACCGGTCCACCCATGAGGTCCAGGGATGACACGACATGCAGTGGACAAAGGACCCTCTTCCCATAAGTGATCACCGTGAAGAGATCCCCAAGGTCTCAACGTGTTACTAAGGAACTACATACCGGTACTGCAATCATTTGCTCCAAAAGATTATTGGTATCTGATGAGAAAGCAAATTGTCTGACCATTTAATACAATGTTCAACATAAAGATCTGTTGGTAATATGAATATAACCATGTGGTTCTGGGCAGGTGAACCCAAGTTGATTGTAAACTCAAGGCCTGACTGGACATGGAATAGCTAGTTGAACAATCCCCTTTAAAACAAGCTCCAGTAGATTTTGTAGGTAAAGCTAAATCTGAAGCACAAACATCTGGTATCGAATGCTGGCAAGTGGTGACATTTCCTCTCACATGTCCAGTAGGAGGTTAAATCAAGTTTCAAGCGGGAATTTTTCCTTTGCTTTTTTATGTGCTTCGACATGTTGAAAAACTATGACCTGTCAGTTTGCCTTGTCAGTGTGACAAGCCACCTCCTGCACGTTACCTTCACCTTGTTTCCGTGGTTAAATAATTTGTAAATACTCCGGTATTTAAATATAACATTTTCCATTTTTCAACCCACCCCCCGCAACGCATACCCCTATTTTGTTGTTCTTACCATTAAGCCACAAGAAACGTTTCCAGTTAGGTTTTGCATACACCAACATTAGGGTGTAGTACCTAAGAACAAAATTATAATTTTTGATGAACTTTGAACTATGTCTTCATTACCTTGGCCGCGAAACATAAACTTTGATCAATGCACACATAATTAGGAGCTATTCATCTTACAAAAATACAAACAGCTTTTCAGTTGCTGATGTTAGGCATAGTTCTGTTTCTTACTACATGAAATCTTAAACCCTCTTCCCCTAAAAATCACCCAATGCTAAAATGTCTTACAAATCAACAACGTCATCCTCACGGTTATGCAAACCTGATTTTGAGCCTTGTTTCAAGTGTATTAGGCCCAAACTCCACTTTCTTCCCCTTTTTGTGGCCACAAATATATCCCTAACCCTACTTCGAATGTTACACTATTAATTACCCCACTTTAAATGATTAAGCAGTTCTTGTCTAATAGATAGTGACACTTAACCCTCAGAAGAGCTTAATATAACATTGATCCTTATTCGGCTTCCTCTGTCTTAATTGTTCGCGTCATTTGTTTAAAGCCTGATCAGCTACTCCTTCAAAGCTGGTTTTGTGGAGCATTCCTTTAAAACGATTGCAGAATCCCATGCTATTTACATTTTAAGGTTTTACAGTGAAGTTGTTTAACCTTATGTAATGGTTCAACTTCTTGGCAGGACAACCGAGTGGAGCACAGATTAACTCAATTTCCGACCCACACCACCAACAACGAACTTCCTTTAATGTTTTATAACTTTCATAAGTAAACCATGCGTAAACAATTTAATAATGCAATTGCCCCACAAACAAGGTACATGCATATGATCAACTATTTTCAATTTTTCATCTAATAACATAATGCTGCGATTCAATATTCATAGGATTTCATTTTTATTTGGTGTCAGCAATACGTCAGCTTGTTTACGTTAATAACATATGCTGAACAATAACGTCCCTACAGTTAGTTGTCAGTTTCGTTACCGGGACAGACAATTCGAGTCTAATCGACCTGGTCACAGCCTTGTTGATGCTGTATAAAACGTAAGTACAAGCCTTGTTTTTTTATAGAACCACCCATTTTACATAATAATACATACGACCCCATACTTACTCCATCTGGACTCATCGCTTGTCTCCTTAGGAGACATTTTTACAAAATTTTTACGGAGCACCCCGTCTATCCATAATACCTAAAATTTTATCAACAAGTAGACTCACCATTCTGAGCTTTGTGATATTTGACCACTCAATCTAAATTTATTAAAAGTATTGTCCCTTTGTCAACCCCTTAATTGTTTAAAAACATTTCCTTTATTAAAGCTCTTCGCCACAATATTTCTCAAATTAAACACGACCCAGAATAACGTGACAAGTAGAATACAGATCTATACTACTATTAGTTCACAAATCAAATGACAATCTTACCCGTATCTAACTACACATGCTATCTCGTAGAGGTTGGACAGGTTAGCAGCACATCACAAGTGGCCTTTGGCCCGGTACTTCTCCAGAATTTTATATGAGGCCGCTAGAGCGTGGCATGAGTCGCAATTACAATCCATAAATTCATGTGAGGATGATCGACTGTTTTTTTCAAGATACCAAATTTTTAATATAGAAATTTAAACTATTTTAAATAACTGAAAAGAATACTTTTAACAATTTGACCCCAACACTAATAACACTGCGGAGGTGGCGGCACGTTATGATTTCATCACGATCACTCTTCAATTGATCATTGACTATGGACGGAGCTTCGGATGCGTTACGTTGTAAGAAGACAGCGATCTGTATTTATGACACTTTTTCCCACTTTGGCGTAATCCAGTGAACCCTCACTCGATCAGCAGAGATTACGTTACCCACCAAACACCACGTTCATTCAAACAACCCTTTTAACGAAAATTTTTTCGCTCGTGTTTGAATGGTTTGTGTGCTGTGTCTTTGCTTTAAATCTTTTCGACTGCCCGAGACAATAGACGCCAAAATTGCAGACACACCACCTAGTGTGATCAGTACAAACAAACCAGACACTGTACAAGTCCTCTTAATATTCCCCTTTACTCCTATTGACACTTGTATTGTACTTAAATCAGTATCCACAATTTAAACCAACTCCTTAAACAAATCATTAAAAGATGTCCACTGATTTAGTTTACCCTCGCGCATTACATTTCACCTAATCAATGACCGCCTCATGCGCCAAGATGAATCTCTATTCACCCCTGTTACTCTGTGATTATGAAAGGGTACTTAATATTACAGATGCATTACTCAACGCTGGGAAAAAAACACCGTAGAAACCTTTGAAGCTCCCCTGAGTGTAATCACAAGTATGATGATCGGTCAGTCGCACTGGTGCTCCTAAAAAAATGGAAAATGCGACTGAAAATAAATTTGTGTTTTCTTTTTTTTTAGCACTGTAGAGCCCTGTTAATGTAATTGTTTGTTTATTTGTATCATCCAGCATTTTACTACTGATGCCTACAGCCACAACATTGCAGTTAGTATCCAACTGAGCACATCAGTGCTTTGAAAAAAGAGAGATAGAGAACCAAAATAAATGGCTTCTATGAGATATATTTTTTATAGCACAAGGAAACTTTTCTCTGCTCTTGGGAAGAATAACTATCTCTGTTCCCCTTCGTGCTCCCCTTCGTGCTTTCACTATGCATAATAAAACCAATGTCACATGATACAATGGGAATCATATTTTAAACAGTGAGCACAAATCCATTCGTCTGCAGTATTCTTGCGCTGACTGAGCAAAAGTTTGGTGCAGACCTGAAGCAGTATTTGAGGAACATAATGACTTTCTCCATCTGAATGACTCTGGGCCACAGGTGTACTTTATAATGAGTCTATGTGTCTCAGATATGGCTGAGTGCTACTGTGATTGATAGGTTTGGAGATCTGTCACTCAAAATTTAAGCTAAGCCGTATAGAGAAATACACACTAACAGATAGATCGACACACACCTAAGAGATGAGACGAAAAAAAGTTTTTGTAGCCTACCTGTCAAAAACGTATCGAAAGTAATGATTTTAAATGTATTACTAACATTAGTATTAGCTAAATGATGTTTTGTGTTCTTAAAGGGTTCATATGATGTTGCTATAAAGAACATTAGTTTGTGTATTTGGTGTAATAAAAAATATGTTGGAAAATGCTTTAATGTTCAAAACACACAGATTTTTCAAAATACTGTAAGTATTGTAGGTCCTCTAATGCTACGCTTCTCGCAAAGTCCCTCTTCGACAAGAGCAGTTGATCGGATTGGCCAGGGATCACCACTTGATATTGTGATGGCCGAAGATTCACAAGCACTCGTCGGAAAGTACGTCCCCTTACCTAAATCGCGAGCTCATCTTTCCAAATAAATGTAAAGACCAGAGCCGAAAGGTATTTTGAAAGGGCAGCATTGCCATAGCAAAGTCAGAATTAAATCCTCTCATAGGTTCACGAAACGGTTCGTCCATAAATTGCATTGCTGTTCTGTTGTAAGTGATCGTAAAGATTTCTATATGCATCTACTTTTGGAAGGCCAAATTAAGTGCTTTTGCTTTCTCCTAGAAACAAACAGCTTCTCCCTGACATGGCTGCTTCAGCACTAACTGCGGTTACTGAAACCACAACTTCTTTCTTTGCGTGAACATTTGGAAAAATTACGCAAATATTTCCACATAGTGAGGTAGATCTGTGGGGGGGTGTTAGAACGAGCCGTTTTAGAGGGGCGTGGCAGTGGCGTGGCAGAGTCTTAATTTTAATAAAGAATATAGCTTTGGTTTTGAGACTTTAGTCTTTGCACCTTCAGGGATCTTATCTATGCACAATCCGCTTATGTGCAGTAACACTCAAAAGAGAAAGAAGTAACTGAGAATTGCATCATATGACGCCCCTTTTAAAGGTTTTATACAGTATGTGGCGTATATAATGGATTATGTAAGGCAGTAATTTAAATCGTCCTAAGGCACTCATGGCAATAGCCAGCAAATGAAGTGTGTTAACAGTTGTATTGTCATATCAAGGTTAGTTTGAGGGCCACATATTGGGCCACAGAAGGTGTTTTCTCCGACATGCTGTGACTGACGATGGAACTATAAAATACACCAAAAACGCACATAATTGCGAAATGAAACAATTTTATTAATGCGCTGTAATCCAAATCTTCCGAAACCATGCGACTGTGAGGAACAGACCCAAATCCAAGCCTTTTTTGGCGATCTGCTTGCTTCTCCATCCAGAGCAGCGAGTCCAGTGACCGTAAAAAAGCAAATCCCGCGCTGACTGACGCGCTCTTTACAAACATTTCACAAAGCTCTGCCCAGCATTCGTCACGATTGCGATAGCCGTTGTTTCTGGGAGGTGTGTTTGAAGGATGCGCCGGCGTTCCTCGATTGTTCACGGGGTGGATCAGGAAATTTATTGGATAAATTTTCAGCGATAACATAAATTTCTGCTTAGATCCACACAAAACCTAAGTATTCCTACGTATGCGGGGGAAACAATCGTCTTTGCGATTATTTTAGTTATGCTTTTGACATTTTTGCAATTACAAAAATGGGGTAATGGTAATTGATTTATCTGTCGTCATGATTTTCTTATACTGTACAGAAAGTTTAGGTTTAGGTAGGAGTGTAATTAGTGATAAATATATTTTAATGCTATATTGTTACTAAAATGGTAATTTCCCTGTGTATTTCGGTCTATTACGTTTTATATATTTTTATATTCGCTATAAAATGGGTATGTTTTAGGTTTGGGGGTAGGTTAAGGGGTTTAAACATCTAAATTGCGTATTAATAAAAATTATAAAAATGCATATTCGCTATAACATGGGTAGGTTTAGGTTTGGGGGTAGGTTAAGGGGTCTAACAAATTATAAAAATGCATTGATATGAATATCTACATGATATAAAAGATACGTAAATATTTAAAATTTTTTAGCTAAAAATACGTAGTGATTTGTAAGTTTTAAACGTTGAAATACATCTAAATTGTACGTTTTAGCATGATTAAAAACGTACAAAAGTGTACGTTTGTGCTTGTAAATGTTACGTATTAACACCTATGTATAAACATGAGACCAGGCTGCCTTAAAAAGAAAAGTAAGCTAGAGCCCCTGATTAGCCTTGGTCACCACACCCAGATTTGTAACTCAAGATTCTTGTAAGTTTTTGATCAAGCAAACGTCTTTTTTATCGCTCACCCAAACGTATGCATTTATTTGATCAAAAATATAGTAAAACGGGGTTTTCTATTCAAATATATTATAATGTCATTTATTCCAGTGAAGGTAAAGCTGGATTTTTAGGAGTCATTACTCCGGTCTTTAGTGTCACAAGATCCCCCTCAGAACTCATCTTGTGAGATCTGCAAAAAAGAAGATTACATTTAACAGTGTATTAAATTGATTAAGGTCATTAAATGACAAACTAGGGGAAATAAGCTATGGGTAATTGAAAAAAAGTGGGAATTAAAAAGCATAGTATCATCGATAACCAATTGACACGTGTTCACTGCTGAGGCGGCCTGGGAGAAAGGAACGGAGGCTGAGACGAGGAGTCTATCCACCTTCAACTCACAACTGGCCCCGCTCCTAATTGCCGCCACACCGCGAACACTCTACGCTTACATAATGACTATGATACCACAATACCGGCTAAGCTCGGAGCACACCATATACGGGAACCCCTATTTAATCACACCAGGCAGCGAGGGCCGCATGACGATGCCAACACCTGGCGAGCACAATTGAAACCATTCACAGGGAACACCCCTTTGACTATAAACTTAAACATGGGAAAGTAAGGCACCCCATCGAGGAGCAATAACCAAACCAACCACACACAATAACCCCCGGAAAACCGCGTCTGCCACACGAATACAGGCCCCCCCCCCTGGACAAGCGTGGTCATCCACGCCATTAAACATCCAATGTGGGAGGGGGGGCGACATCTTTTCGGTCGGTCCCTCACTGGACACCGACCCAAGGGAACAGTTGGGTCCGTTACAGCGAGCCTCCTCCCCGCTTCGCGTCATACACGTTCAGGTGCGCTGACATGGACGGAGAAGGGGACTCGGTCCCGGTCTTTCTTTTCTCCTCCTTTGGCTCTCCTCCCCCCCGTGTGCGGTCTTCTTTTCTCTGCCATGGCAGAGCAGGTCCACGTGTCACCCGCCTTGATGGCCCACAGTGAACCAGCCTATTATCCGACGGCCCTCGGCCCACAACCCCCGCTCTCGGCCTCTACGGCTGGAGGCCTACTACCCCCCAAAAAAATTATTGGGGAAATTTACGGGGCTTATAGGGGGCTTAAATGGGGATCAGGAGCCCTCCCTGGGCTGAACTGGCCTGAGCTGAACTGGGGATCAGGAGCCTTTCATGGGCTACACTCGGGAACGGGAG
>JADLZN010006596.1:0-16523 GCA_018155175.1 Sinocyclocheilus anophthalmus | reverse complement strand
TTTTAATATTTCACAATATTACAGTTTTAATTGAAATATATATAAAATATATGAAAATATAGAACCTTTATGCATTACAGAAACACAAATACAACTAAATAAATTTGCAGTCCCTAATGGACAGCATGACCCTAGGGACACTGGGGTTTGAAGTAAACACTAAACAGCCCACAGGGAATTAGCTCATCACTTTTTCACTCAGACTTTTTTTCCATTTTTAGACTTTTTGCCCATGAATTAGCCCATAAAAGGTGGTGTGGGAAAGGGCAGGATGGCAGAGGAACAGGGTGTATGTATGTGTGTGTGTGTGTGGTGGGGAGGAAGCAGGAGGTCATGTGAAACTAGTGTTGTGATCAGTTAGTTGGATTTGCACAGCTCTGGGAGCGGGGCTGGCCTGCACTGTCAGGACTCAGGCCTACAGTGGCCACGCGGGCGCCCTGGCGGTGCGTCTGATGCCCTGTGCCGTTGGTGAGCCCGGGGAAATGCAAAAGCACACCTCCACCAACCTTTTGGAAAAAAGAGTGGGCCTGAGAAAGGCCCTCCATCCTGATAAAACCATTAAAGCCCACACCAAATTTCTGTTGAGGGCACAGGGAGGAAGGCCCTATTTATGGGCTTTAACCCCCCAAACAGCACTAATCATTAACCCAGCCCACCTGGAAGGAGCCCAATTAACAAGCACTTATTTTCAGCACAGCGACCCGGGGGCTAACATTGTGCAGCAATATGGTCATGTAGAAGAGCTTGGTTCATGATAATCTTAGAGGTCACAGGTTCTTTCGAAGATTTCCTGATCTCATGAGAATACTGATAACTATATATGAAAATGTCGACTTGGTTCGAACTGTGCGAAAAAACGTATGTTTTGGGAACTATATTTTTAAAAAAACCTATATTAATTTACTTTGGTCCACCCCCCTAACACACAATTATCAGCAGGGGCGCATATATGCAATGTAATAGAAACTCATATGAACAAAATGATCGCGGATTTGAATTTCCCTTCTGTCTTACCTAAGGTCACAACCAGTAATTTATAACTACATAAATGACAACTATAATGATAAAACTGATTGCATCCACCCAAAATCAGCCAATACGAAAACGGAATTTGCGCATTTATAAATGACGATGATATGGAATTCCTAGGAAATAAAGGTCCCTTCACACCAATAACACGATAACTATAAAAGACAACCTATAATGCTAATATAGCATCCACAAAACAGTGATAACAAAGCGAACACAAACAAATTAAATTATCATGATTCCAGAACAATAAAGGTTCCTGTTCACACCCAAGTAAGTTAACTATAAGCTATAAGATAACTCTTAGCCATCCATACCCCATGGCCGATAATGAGATGAAAAATGAACTGCATATTGAATTCATATGAATAAAGGGCCGTTCAAACCCCAGTAACTATACGGTATAAAGATACGATAACCTATTAGCATCAACACCCCGGGCCGATATTGACGATGACGAACACGAATGAGATCTACTGAAGTCATACAAATAAAGGGTTCATGTTCATGAGCTCTAACCAATAAACTATAAAGACAACTATAGCAAACAACTATATAGGCCCATGCCATCGGCGCTAACAAAACGAACAACTGGAGAAGTTATAAAAATAAAGGCTGTTCATACCTACGAACGATAAGCAGAACTACCTCGGCATCCACCCCAACAGGATGATAATGTTCTGTTTATTATAAGCGCAACTGCAGTTAACAAGCTCCTTAAAGTTGAGTTGATTCAATTTCTCAAAGTTTTAATGATTTTTAAAACTTTAGTGTTATTGTTATCACTATTATTATCCACCAATTTGTCAAAACTTAATACATACAGTTTTTAGAACACATTTCACAAATTCGACTATGTTAAATCAGTATAATACTGCAGGTTTTCAATGGCACGTGATATTTGATCTGGATGATTTTTGCAGTAAACGAACACGTAATTGTCTGTGTGCAGGTGTTCTGCATCCTCAAGCACAGAAAGACAAGATATGAGCCAGAAACAGGTGTCTTGCCACAAGAAAACTTCTCACACTCCAGGATCCTCATCTGCCTTGAAGGGCCTTTAAGGCTGCCTCGCTTCCACAGGTTTCAAAGCCCTGCCAATTTCACCAGCATGAACCTGGAGACAAAGCAGAGGGGCTGGAGGTGGGGGCGAACGCAAACAAGAATGATGCAGAGGAGAGGTGAGTGTCTTTCTCTCTGGCGTTTCATACGCGGCACTCTCTGTATGCGGCCTCTGAGATTAGGAGCTGCAGGAGGTACCCCTAATGCACGGGCTCCTCAAGTACCTCCTCACAAGTAAGCCCATTCAACAGTAGCTCATTACACGGGCAATTAAATGTCGTGGGGGAAGGGGGATGAGGGGCCGAAACGAGGGCCGCCAGGCCTCGTGAGGAGCCCCTTCCCCCCTCGCCCACTCCTCCCAGCGTCTTCACCTGGGCAGGCCAGAGGACACCTGCCTCTTCTAATGAAGATCCATGGCCTCATTTCCATTTCTGGAGTCGTATCAGAGACAGCGGCGCACAAAACCGTGCCTGTGTCCTCTGGTCCGGAGAGACAGATAGAATGACATGGCTAAGTGCTCTTGCAGAGCCGGGGCAGCTGTGGGGCCTGAAAATGAGGTTTTGGGAGGTTTGAAGTGGGGTGCTGCGGTGCCTACGATGCTGTTCTCCTGCTTATTGGAGGGTGCTTCAGGTTCCGATCGGCTACAATGGCTGCTTTCGTCGCCTCCCTGCAGTACTTCGCTTAAAATGAGGCGATCTGCAAGGAGGAGAGCCGTGAGGAAGGAACTGCCGCAAACATTATAACCTCGTGCCCAATTTCAGCTGACTATCAGAACGTGTGCTCTTGACGATTGTCTAAGCACTAAGCGGAAAAGCATCTGTTTAATTTGATGATGATCCAGTATTTCTTAACTACAGAGCCAATATAGTCCCACTCCTGTACTGAGGGCAACTGTAAGTGTCATACAAGTGAAATTATTTCATTCATAACACCTTGCCTTAATATATATATATGTCCATATATGATTGAAATGTCCAATAATAATGTAAGTCTAAAAGGATAATACCTTTTGTATATTTTGATCATGATAAATGCAGTACTGTGATGAATTACGGTATATATTGTAGAACACTCAATTATATTTAGTCATTAATGCATCAAACTGTTCTTAGTAACTTGTGGCATCCTTGTCTACCCATACTAATGCTTACAATAATGACATCAACCCACATCCAAAACAATGTGTGAATGCTAACAGCTAAAATGCTGAGTTATGTTATTAAGATTAAAATGTGCATCATCTAAATAAATGTTGCATGGATCTAATGTAATAAGTTAAAGAGAAACTCAAACTAATTCATTATTATGAAGCTTTTTAAATAATATAGTATACTCTGATTTAAATGTTTTTTTCTCCAAAACTGAAAATAATGATGCAGCGGGAACTGTATGTGCATTGTTTAACACTACAAAATAAATTAAATAAGTGTTAAATTACATATAGTTTTAATAAATAAAATGAATGGCTCAGAAAATATTTTATTGCTATTTTCCAAAATTAGGACTGAATTACAGTGTCATGGTTTCTTTAAACTATTTTTATTTTCAATTGTGCAGTTTATATCTATTAATATACATTTTGAAATATATTGCCTCAAGGTCATTGGTGTTTTCATGGCTTACTGTCACTCTACTTTTGATAAAGACATTGAGTTTTTATTCCAAGTCACTTGACTTGAATAGTTGCAGGGACCCCTTTTTATATATATATATATGACAAGCTAAACAATATCTAAAATGTGCAATATCTAGCACATGTTAGTTCACTTTCCAGGCTGTTTTAAACACACAGTATAAAATGGGGACATTTCTGATAAATGAAGGACGTCTGGTCACATACAAAATAATTGGTCTGCATAGAAAATTTGCATAAATATGTACTTTTACTCCAGACACAGAATATTGTAAATGGCTATTTAATTACATATATGTCCAGGTTTATCCAGATTATTCATTACCAATTAAACAAATGGACCGTGACCAAATGGGGATGTACAGCAAACACATAAAAACCGCACTGGCTAATCATTTGTTGGTCATTAATGTCACTCTTTATTTTTAGGGCAGTAAAAACAGAGGGTTGTCTTGTGGTCTGTTCCACACTCCTCACTGAAAGCTACATTCAGTGGTGCAGCGTGTCTCTCAATACGATTGTGGGATCCTTCCTTGTTAACATGTTCAGGCTCACCGCCTCCTCTCAGCACCTGAGGGCAAGTGGAGCACCCAGAGCTCAGGTAATGGAGGAAGAGGAAGGGCAGAGTGAAAATAAACAAGCTCAGTCTCCATCCATCCATTGTGCCCCACCTGCTCTGCTCCATTTCAAACTCTGACAGGGGCGGGCCACATTAGGGGTCTGTGGGTGGGATTGCCTATTGCAGAGTGCTGTGATCAGAGATATTGTCATATCAATGATTATACTAGTCAACCTGCATTTTTGTGGGAGTTTTATGATAGGGTGACCATACGTGCCATTTTCCAATGGCCAGGATTTCTATATTGCCTAAAAAATCCAGGTTTTGGCTTTGTTGCGTTGCAGACCGCTCGTGTCTGACCTCAAAATACGCATACATCCGGTTCCTCTATCCTTTCAAAGGTTCTCTCAGAGGTATTGTTGAAGGGGTCATACAGCCGCGATCGGTCTCCCACCAAAACAAGCCAAACCTATAGTTTAGTCAATATGACATCCTGCCCAGGACGCGGCCTGAGAAACTGGCACTTAAGGATCACTATTTATGCATGTGTTGTTTTTTAAAACCTGGTGTGTACACTCATATGTACCAACGCACAATTCCGCCCTCAAGCATTTGTTTTTTAAGCAAATATGTGATTTCTTTTAAAATGTAAAACTGCCTACACTACACCAAAAGTAGCTAACTACACTGACGTTGAGGGTATACCGTTTTTTAAACATTAAAATAGTAAAATATTTGTTGCACACACAGAGTTCTATAATACATTATTTAATTATGTGAACTGTATTAAACGTAACTGGGAATTTATTTCCAATACAACAAAACCGCCTTAATTTACATACCCAAAAGGAAAGTCAAAGTACAAAGTAAGAGACTCGATAAGCTCTTATCGTGAAACTTTTCATTTACTAAACTGTCCGAAGAACCGATTCACTATAATGAATTCTGGACGTTATCACTAATCGATCGAGAACACCGTTGAGGATGAACTGATTCACTAAAATGAATCAGACTTTCCAACGGGACTGTTTAGGATGAATCGAATTATCCAACGAAATAGAGAGGACTGTTTAGGATAAGCGAATAGGTCGTTTTATAGTGAAACTGTTCATTTGCACGAACCTTCCGAACAAACCGATTCACTCAACACATATAACATCCGACCTTTCCTCAGGAACTTTTAGATGAACCGAATCACTAAATGACGCGGACTTCCAAATCTACATTAGAACTCTTTAAGGGCTGTCTAGATGCCACTCACTAGAAGAATCGGATTCCACACTTACATAAGAGAGCGACCGTTTTAGGATGATCTAGAATGATTCACTCTGAACGATTCTGACAGCCTATACAACGGCTACATATACAGAGAGGAACGTATAGAAACCGAATCACACTAGAATGAATCGACAATCCAACGCTACATAACAAAGAGGAGTGCCGTTTAGGATACTGCGAATAATGCATCGACTTATAACGCCCATTAGAAGAGAAGGCCTGATTATGGTAAGCCTATTGGTTGGTTGCGCACATGATACTAGCTGTTGATTCAAGCTCGTTACAAGACACTACACCATAAATATTAACGAAATAGCTACTGAAATTGTCAACAAATGTAGTTAAAGCAGTAGCGTCCAGTTATGTTACTCCTCGATTCGTGTATGGAGGGTGGCCTTCATGTGCCCCAACTGCATGGTATACACAACGATATGAGTGGTGTCATGAGTTGCGCTTCTAAGCCACAGCTCTGCTTCCCCACGATTTTCACTCACCTGTGCCGGAGCACTTCGCCTGGCGTCGGGTTACAGCCCATCGAGGAAATACCTGCCCCAGGTAAACAGGACCTCGAATGACCCCCAGGCTTTGCCTCTCTCAGCATACAAGATGTTGTTACTGTTCTGCCCTGCCATGAGCATCTCACACACCCGCCTCTCAAATGGTGTATCTTAGTCTAAATCTCAGCAGTGTGTAGCCAAAGCGCTGTGCTTATCACAATGAAGATTCAGTATGCCAAAGTTGATCAGACAGGGCGGCGTCACAGGACAAGTTTCAATATTCTGAACTGCCGGTTGATGCGTGTATTAACAACTCTAAAATGCACAAGGGAGCTGCTATTCTCAGAGATTAATATGTGAGTAGTCCACCCGCATATCATACTTAAAAAAGTTTAACTTCCATTAACCAAGCAGTGTTTTTCTGCTTATATAGAGCGTATTGACAGAACATAAATGCCAATAACCATTCACGCATCACGATTGTATAAGTAAATTGTCGTGTTTTGTTGGTTAAGTTATATAACTAAGCAGTTATTTGAGATCACCACAGTTAAGTAGAGGGATTATAATGGTGACCTTTTGTTCACATTTCCGGGTTTTCTCAGCACTGAGTCCTCACTAGGTGGGTTGCTTGCCAGAAAGATGAAGGGGGGGCTACAAATAATTTTTGCATTCTTATGATCAAACTATGAGGATTTACGCTGCTGATGACTCTTAACACGCCATCACGTCCTTGTCAAAAGGTCATTAAGACGGTATTAATTATATTATATTAATTATAGCATACAATAGCATACGTATTATAATTTTCAACAGCATTGAAAGAAAATCATATGGCGAATTTTTTCTATTTTTATTAAATATAGCAGACATTTACAAGACAAAACAGAAATTGAACTAATCAAAATTATTTATACAAGTAACATCAGCAGCAAAAATAGTACAAAGGATTTTGCCTCCAATGACAAATAGACTGTGGGCAAATCCCCTTAACTAGGTTTTTGAGGACAACAAGAAAAATGTTTATTCTCTCAGAGGCAGGGATGTGAACTGCTTAATAATCAAACAATATGTGTACTAAAATAATAAATCATGGAATTCCTATAGCATGCAACATGTTCTCACTGCCTCTGGGACCATGTATGAGGGTGGAAGTGTCCCTCCGGGACTAGTGACCCTATTGAGGGAGCACATTCTCACAGGTCCAGAAGCATTGCACCCCACACACACAGAGAGAGCGAGAGGGCAGACCTCCAGACCTCCTCCTCAGGGTCAGGGTTACTCTTTCTCTCTTACGGCCAGCATTGCTCTGCCCTTCCCTACCATGTTACCTGAGCCGCATGCAATGCTGCCTTTTATTTGATGGATGCGGTTTCCCACACTGACATTGATGGGTGGCGAGAGCCCCTGCAACCTCTTCCTGCTAAAACACAGTGATTGATAAAGGAAATCTGAGCCCTTGATTATGTTCAGAAAGATCTTCTGAATAAGTATGTTCCAAAAATGCTCAAGTTTGTGACATTCGTCAAGTCCAAGAATTATGAAAGATAAATATCTTAAAAAAGTTATTTTGTAATTGGCATCTCTGGTGTCCATGACAGAACTTTGTACCCACTCATAGGCACACCGTCAATGTCTTAAAATAACGTTTTTCCCACAACTAAATTTATAGATCTAAAAAACTTTTTTCACATAGAGCACTCTTGTGTGCCATGGTGAAGATGTCACGGATGAATGTTAAAGGTTCTTCATGGAATCATCAATAAAGAACTTTTATTTTTAACAGTGAACCTTTCCATTCCACAAAAGTTTCTTTACAGTTCAATTCATTCATCAGTGTTATTGTAAAGGCGCTTTTTCACTATATCAAATCGTGACAACATGTACGTAAAGATCATGCAGTTTAATTATTGAATGTATCTTAAAAGTGCATGCCTGTTCATTGAAATCTTTATTTTTAAGTAATGGTTCCTAAAAGAGGTTTTTTCAACACTGCATTGACGCACGCTTTTGGGTCCTGGCAAAGAACGTTGAGTGGAACAGTATTTTGTAAAACACAGAACCAAAGTGTGGACATTTCCGCTAGTCCTTAAGAATACTTTTTATTTTTAAAAGACGACATCTGTGTGGGATGTAGGGTGAAAAAGGTGTCTATGATGGTTAAGGAGTGTGCTTAATGTAGACCAACATGGAAGGGGAGGGGGGGGAGGAAAAAAGGGGAAAAAAGGAGTAATAGGTTTTCACAGCAATGCCTTGGAAGAACCATAATTTATCAAAGAACCATTCAGTGACCCGTGTCTTAGTTCTTAGTCTGGGATTTATAATCGAAGAACGCTGTTCTTTCACTATAAAGTATCTTTTGTGGAATGGAAAGGTTCCATGAATGTTGAACGTTCTTCATGGAACCATAAAACTCCTATAAAGAGTCTTTATTTTTAAGAGTGTAAACATTTTAAGAGTTTACTATGAGCTGCTCCAAGCTCAAATCTTGCACATATTAAAACTTTCCAAGATGTTTTTACCAGGCTTCTCCTTTCAAACAGAAGATTAAAAGCCCAAAGATTACTCAATATCGAAATGGATTAGTTAAATTAAATTAGACCCCTCAGTATCTTCCAACATCCCACATCCCAACCCAATCCAACCTGGACTTGGATAATTGAGCATCAACACCAATATGTTGATCTACTAATTAGGGGCAGTACTTCCCTGCAGATTCTGAATGAGGCAGGAGCACTTGTCTTTGTCTTATTATCAGTGGTCATTCATCCCCCTGCCCACTCCTCAATAGCCCCTGGCCCAGCAGATAGGCCAGGACAGAGATAAGTAGAACAATGGGTCAGGCAGCAGACCAGGCCCACTGCAGTCTTCTATCTCTGACCCCATCTCACTGCCTGCCTGGGTGTCTGCACAGAGGATGTTGTTAAAGCAAGAGCAAACACTCAAACATCCTGCGCCAGCTCTATCACTTCCCCCTAATCTACCTCTCTTTCCTTTGCAAGATGCTTGTGTGGATTCCTCACAGGGATTTTCACAAGCGAGTACTGTGGCTTTCACTGGGAATGGCAAAGGGGGGTTATTTATCAAACAAATCTGATTTAATGGACCAAAAAGTGTGATATTGAGTCCGTTACTTATCAGATCACAGTTTGTAGGTGATTATGTAAGGCATAATGTACAGTCATCCAATCATGCACAGAATATACATCCAATTTTTCACATCCGATATATCACAAAATAAAAAATAAACTCCTTCACACTCTTAAAATTAAAGTTGCTTAAAAGGTTCTTCACATCGATGCCATAGAAGAACCTTTTTTGGTTCCACAAAGAACCATTCAGTCAAAGGTTCTTTAAAGAACCATCTCTTTCTTACCTTTTAATAATCTGAAGAACCTTCTTTCGCCACAAAGAACCTTTTGTGAAACAAAGGTGTTAAAGGTTCTTTATGCAACCATTGGAACCAAAAATGGTTCTACTGTGGCATCGCTGTGAACCTTTATTTTTAAGAGTGTAGGGTGATACAGGACTCTTCTGCTTCATGTTTGGGCCTTAGCACAGTGTTGAGGTTTATTTTATGACCATGTTGTGTCCATGGCCACCTCACTGTACACATTATCCTGCTTATTTTATGATAAAATAAATACCACTGTACCATTGCAAGGATTAAGTTTATGAACATTTGGCTAGCTTTACAAAAATTTTTATAAGTTTCTAGAATACAGTAAAAAATGTAATATTAAAAGCAATATTGAAAGATAAGAGTTTAAAATAACTGGTCGGTCTTGTCAAGTGTAGTATTGTAAAATGTAATTTATTCGCGTCATGCCAAAGTTTACTGTGTATCCTCATTACGTGGCCAGTCCTGTCATGTGCCCACATGACCCTTTTAGAACCAGTCGTAATATGCGCGTTTGAAGCAGTGTGCCGGCGTTTATCAAGGTGGTGGTGCTTGTTTGTTGGAGCAAACCAAATGTTATGTGAATGCCTGTCATAGGGTTTATACTGATCTCACATTAAAGATTAAAGTCCAAAGGTAAACGCAAAAAGTGATTATAACACGTGTCTCATGTCCTACAGTGACATCACATTGTTAAGGTACGAGAGGAAGAGAGAGTGGTGAAGAAGTGTTATTGCCTCCCCGCCTTTACGTCTCTCTCTCTTTAACCTCTCGTGGGTCCTCTGAGACTTGGACGAATAAAAAGTCGCGCACAGTTTCATGCCCGGGGACCCTTGCAGAGACAAGGGGTAATATCACCTAGCACTGACACCAAGGGAATTTGTTGAAAAAAGAGGTGCGCTGGGAAAATACAGTTTCGTTGGTTGGGAGGCTCCATGGGGGGTTTGCACACCACGTCATATCATTACTCATCCTGCTAACCAATTTACTGGTTGCCACGGCAACCACAGCGGGCCAAAGCTAAGAGGCAAGAGTGGAATCTCAATGGCTGTGAGGGAAAAAAAGTGGAGGACAGACAGAAGTGTACAAACGCCTCTCTTTTTTTTACCACTTTTTACATTAGTTTGCATGAAAGTTACATTTGTTTGGATCAGAACATATTCAGATTTAAATGGTGGTTTAAAAATAACCCATACTTTCTCTGCCTCATACAACAATACAGAGGTAAATAATAAAAATGGGGAGGGGGTTAATCAAGTTGTAGTGGAAAATCAATAAAGTACAGAATTCATTAGTAAATAATTAAATAGAGTACACTAAGTATTTAGTAAGCTATATATTTAATATAAATGTTCATGTAAAATGTATGTATATAGCACACTGAACAATAACTTTTTAACAGATTTAACAGATAACAGATTTGTCCTTCTCTTTTAGTACCACCGATAAAAATTACACTGGTCTAACTCTATTTTTGTTGTTGTTGTTGTTTTTTGAGTGAGCGAGGCGAACACTTCCAAACAGCGTCTACTAAATAGCATTCACAAGGCATGCGGGGACGGATCCCAGGCACTACTGCGTTCCGCGGCGTGGAATCAGTATGCGGTCCGGCCGGGGGTCGATGTGGGGGTGCAATCCATTCGCTGCGAGAAAGGGGGGAGAGCGGGCCACAGGTCGTGCGCTGGCCGGGGTCAGATCTGCTGCCTGCCCGGGTCCCCCGCTTCCCGGGCTGGGTGTGAGGATTGAGCCTGTGTCAATTAATAAAAATCAGGACATCCCACTGGCTGCTCTGAGCTGCCCATTGTTCGAGGCCAGCGCCGCTGCTGCTGTTACTCTCTCCCTCATTATGTGCAACGGCCCAGGAGCTGCCCACGAGAAAGGGGCCCATTCAGCGCGCTCTTGCCAATAAAGTTTTGTTGTTGTGCTCATTTTCAATTCAGTAACCTGGACAACTAAGTGGAGCGTAAGAGTGGCGCAAGGGAAGATCGTCCCAGTACTATTTACCCTGTGCCGTCTACGTGTATTAGGCCTAGATCAAATATGACAGATGAAACCCTACTAGTGAGGTATTATGTCATGACATATCTGTTTTATTAAATCAGGTAGACTGTGGACACTGGGTGGTGATTTTGTTTCCGGTTTGGGGAATCGCCCGATTCTGTGCAGGGAGTGTCTGAGATCAGCTGTTTGCGAAAAAAACCTAGCGTAAGGCTTATCACTTCCGCGGAACTCTGGATGATATGCGGAAAGCCCTTTTATAATAATCATAAAGAAATGTACAACAGTGTGCTGTCTTTGGGCAAGGGAAGGATTTTGTAAATACTGATAATTAGTATTAAGTGATTGGTTGAAGATAAATCGAATCATAATGTCTATAATACATTTTGTTATTGAAAAACCATTCGCACTGTTCACATGCTTGGGGTCAATAAGACTCATCAAAATATTGTATATGTACAAAAGTTTTCCTGATATAAACAAATGCTGTATCTTTTGAACACTTTTTTTTATTTATCGCAAGAATCCTGAACAATGCGTATCATAGTTTTTCACAAATACTAAGCACGCACACTGTTTTCCAGCATTTATAATAATCAGAATGTAATTTCGTGAGCCCAAATCACCATATAGAATAGATTTCTGAGGAGATCATATGACATGAAGCGGAGTAATGTGCAAAAAAAAATTAAATATTTTTAAATAGAAAAAATAAAAGTTTTAAATAATATGCCACAATATTACTGTATTTTTGATTGAATAAGTGCAGCCTAATTTAAAACATTTGATTTAACAGATTATTTGACAATAATATCGATTTGAAGATTTGATAACAGATTGGGCTGATACGTATCGATTTTAGTTTAAACGTTTCACTTAATGAACGTTTTCACCTGCAGAAAGACAGCATGACCTGCAGATGATTAAATATCAGCACCCCTGACACCATGGGCTAATCAATAAATCCACTGATAGGTTTTATTGTTGGGTTTTTCACACAGGAGGGGGCTACACTAACCCAGAGAGGCTGTGGACAGATGCAGTGACAGTGGGGAGTGAGGAAAGTTAAAGATTCACCACACATCTGTTACTCTGCCACAGAGCGGACTCTCAGGCACCTACCCCCGCTGTCTGCCGGCTTGCCCGCCTGCCTGGGTATGTCTGTCTGTCTGTCTGTCTTCCTGCCTGCTCCCCTTAATATGTGACTGCATGCTGTCCACCTGTCTCTCTGAGTTTGACTTGCTGTTAACCTGCATGTGTCTTCTCTGCGTGCTCACCACACTGTCAGCCTAACTGACCCACTGCTTCCTGTTGCATACATGTGTCCTCGTCCCCCTTAATGAGCGAGCGCATCTTCAAACCGCACAGCAACTTCAATCACCCGCCTAACGAACCCCACATTTTGGTAACCGTCTCCTGCCAACAGTCAGACGAGCATTTATATTATATTCAGTTTTAATTATAACTAAAAAGACCAATCTAATTTAATCAGGAGTGCAGTATAATGAATTCTGCCAGTTATTTAGAGTCTAACCTGCCTCTTATTTAGCAGGTTTTCACAATTGTTTGGTCCAATACCCAAATTCAATTCCATCACACATTTTCAAACAGACTTGGAAGAGGTTTTCAAGTTTTTAAGCAAGTTTATTAAAACGTTTTTTATGTGATATATCAGGCTTTTATGGCTCATAACGGGATATAGAATTTATGATATGTGATATAGAATACTCAAGGAAGAAAAAACACCCAAGAGGCGCAAACTGGGCAAAAATTTGCAATTTGGTGCATTTGCTGAAATTAATATAGCCAAAAAGTAGGATGAAATTATTTTTGGTTGTAATGTAAATCAATGAGATCTTCATAACAATATAGAAGATAGCTTACATAAAATGCATATAAATATCAATTGTCACTCTATATCTCCCAATAATATGTCTTAGTAATATTATATTCAAATGCTTAGCTTTATGATCACAGTTCTGTCAAAGTTTTTATTGTGGTGGCAAAAACTATACAGTAATGCCAATACCGTATAAAAAGTATGAACTATCAATCAGACGACAGAAGGCATGTTGACGATTGGGTAAAACAGGTTTTTCAGCAGTTTTGTTCATGTTTATAATTTTAAGGCCTTAGAAACTTGTGTATCATATATGATACAATATTTATAAGGTTAAATAGGACCTTTTTTGGTACATATTAGTACTCTACAGTACTAATAAGCACTGTTTAGGGGCAGATGAGGAACAAAGTTGTCCTTTTTAGGATAGTGACCCAGTGACAAGCTATTGGAGCCCCAAAGGTACAAATTTTTTTCTGACAGTGTAGCATTCTAGCAGATATGTGAAATCATCTCTTTGCAATAGCTTACTATTTTTATGAGACTGGCTGCGTGTTTGCGTAGTGTGTAGTGGGACATTACAATGAACAGGGAATTATACATCGAAATCACACCAAATACTGAGTTAAAAACACTGGGCTCGGGCCATAGCACAGTGTTATAACCACAAGGCCACAGCGTCCTATTTGCTTAGGCCTTGTTTTGTATGTTTGGTGGGGGGGGGGGGGGGGCATGGCTTGAGGTCCAGGGAATACATAAAAAATGTAAGAAATGTATAACGATGAATGTCACTTATTAAAAGGGTCTGACAAATGCATGAAAAAATGAAAACAAAGCGGCTTGAGAGCATTTAGAGACGTTCCACCTGTCATCTCTATATCACATGTCTATCCTTCTCTTCAGACTGCGACCCTAAGCCCACTCATCTCCTCAGGAACCTTTGTGTGGCAGCGGTTTCTTCGCAGATAAGATGTAGATAACAAAAAAAGTGAAGACCTTCAGATGGGGAACGCAGAAGTTCAGGAGCGGAGAAGAGCGCATGTGCTGAATGGGCTTCATCCCCCGCTGGGTGCAGGTGAGCACTCGAGGCAGGCTCGCACCTGCCCTCTTTGTTCCTGACTGATGGGTTTACAGCGTGAGGGATCTGTCTGCCTCGTAAAGCCAGCGGGCCGAGGGGCAGTAAAGCCTAACTGCTGTCAGAGCTTTGTGTGAGGGTGTGAAAGTGTGTGTGAGGCCCTGAGAGACAGGACAGATCAGGGAGCATCTCACAATACAGACAGACTGACAAAAACAATTACGCTCCTGTAGAGGATTCCCAGGCTAAACACAGTCATTAAAGCCAAACAAATAAAAGCAACATTGAACCGCTGTATATAAAGAGAGTTCTAACGTTTAGAGGTCAGCTGGGCCGCTTTTTACTTAAGTTTACCTCTAATCAAGAGAATAAAATGTGTAATGATTATGTCTAATTATATTTAACAATGTCTAATATTAACAGAATTGCAAGGAAAGTGGCTATAACATAAGGCTATAGATGCCAGTGGCACAATTTACCTCACATTAGGGTAATCTGTGTCATATCACGAGATAAAATATGGAACCATTTACATTTTAAATCAAAATCACTAATTACGTTAATTAGTTACTTTTTAAATTCATGGCTGGTATATAATGCGTTACGTTACTTTTCTGTTACGTTTCAAATCCTGACAGGGCTTGCTTGTTTGTTTTTAAAATAAAAAGTTCTATTTTTGGCCAAATATAAAGGCCTTTTCACACCAAAAGTGAAATGAAATAATCCTCAGGCTGAAGGAAAGTAAATTATGTCCGTCAGTCGAATGCAGAAGAGAAAGTTCAACACCTGTCAGCAACGAGCAACCGGCCGACCACCATTCGGTGATGGTCACATCCTGGGTCAAGGAACACAATGGTGATACAACACAACTCACAAACTGTCCTTCCTCCACGACGATACACTGCTATAATGAACACACGCCGAATGACACAGCAGGGGGGTAGTGGTGTGATGTGAAACGTGCAGAGCTGAACAGAAAGCAACAACACAAACTTATCTGAGCTGTACATAGAGAGCCCAGCAGTGACTTGTTATTCTCTGATATCACTAAGATGATCCAGGAGTCCTCAAAACAACACTCGCGTTCAGGGCAGAAGTTAATTGAGCGCTGACCTGTAACTGTGGCCATGTTTGATCCGATGGCGAAGGACTGTGTCGTGGCTCCTGCTGCATCTGAGGCGCTGGTGAGCAACTGCAGGTATTCCAGAGAGTCCGAGTATTCACTGTCAAAAAACACACACAGCACAAATTAGCTCCCCAATTATACAATTATAAGACTGATTCAAAACTAAAGTAAACGGGGCACTGAATGTTAAATAAAGTGTCACAATTTGTTAAAACTGGTCAAGATTTGCCTAAACGCTATCTGTAGCACTGATGGAAGCATACTAGCTAACACCACTAGAAAAGCTACGAATTTACATATTAAGTGTACATTTGATTTGAAATGTATATTTTTTCTTTAGTTTTATAAAACTAAAACTTTAGTTTACTAAATGTAATTTATTCCTTCAAGTGAAATCAGATATCAAAATATTATAAAAGGTGTAGAAAACTTGTAGAAAAGGTGCATAACTCTTTACTACCAGGTGTAGGTGCCAGTGCAGCTCTATTCCCTACAGTAGCCTAGATGAGATTGTGTGTAAACTAGCATTGAGAATGATCACCCACCCATCTCCATCAGTGAGGTTCTTGTCGCCTCGCGGCTGTGCCACACAGTACAGGGCTTTTTCCAACAGATGCTCACGGAACGCCTGGGTCACCTGAGCCAGCGGGTCAACTACAGACAAGTGCAAAAACACACAAGGGTGAGCCCGGGGGAACTGTTATCAGGGGCACATTAATAAACACAGGATACAACACAAAAACTGATCCCTTCAGCCTGATTTTGTCTGTATGGCGCTGACCTGAGTTTCCCGCCTGGCTGTAGATCACCCCCAACCCCCCCCCCCCCCCTCCCCCCCCCCCCCACCGCTCGCTTTTAGGGATGCTGCGATGGACCAGTCCTCATCCACAAAGAAACGATGACCCAGCGGGTGACACAACCACTGCATGGCAGGAGGGACGCTGCCACTGGGCGACAGACAGGCCTGCCGAGCGCTGCTCAAGAACACTCGCTGCAGGACAGAAAAATTAAGTCATATCTCCACTT
>JADLZN010006595.1:0-43738 GCA_018155175.1 Sinocyclocheilus anophthalmus | reverse complement strand
GGGAGACCAGAGGACTCATATGATCTCGTCACGGTATCTCTGTTTCAGTACATTACAAAATGAAATACCATACATAAACTAGCCCGCTGTGTTCAATAAAATAAAGGGGCTTTGTTCCCCAATAAGGAACATACGACCTGCCTAACTATCCTTCAAGCGATGCCATAGAAAGAACCATTTTTAGTTTTAATCCGAAACTCCACCGCCACCATGGAGCCACTCGAATGCCCCACCGTGTGACATCACCATACAAACCGCTCAGTCTAGTTCTTTGCTAACAGAACGCATCTCTTTATTAGCTTTTAATAATCTAAATATCCTTTTTTTCCCACTGTAAAGGACCTTTTGTGCATTGGAAAGGTTCTATGAATGTTAAAGGTTCTTTATGGAACCATTTAAACAAAAAAAGGTTATTCTATGACATTGTGAAGCACCTTTATTTTTCAGTAGCCTAGCAGTCCATACACATAAGCGGCCATACACGCATAGTTTAATGCTATGTACGTGAGTTTGTGGTCTTCATTGCCACCGCAGAAAATGTGCCAAGTAGCAATACATGTATAAAAACTGAACCACAAAACCCTGGAGGTGTTCACACAAGGATTCACCTTGAAGAGAACACTCTCCAAAGTTCAGACCTCCATCTATTTGCATTTGGCACCGACACACACCACTCAAGTTCGGTTACATCTTACGAATTCCTATAGGTACAAGCACTCAGGTAGAGACCCCGATGAGGACGACGAGTATGCATATGAGCTTCCCTGAGATGGTTTCTGACATTTTGTGCAGAAATTCTTTGGTTATGCATACCGATTGTTGCAGCAGCTGTCCGGGGGGCTGGTCTCAGACGATCTTGGAGGTGAAGATGCTTGATGTGGAGGTCCTGGGCTGGTGTGGTTACACTTGGTCTGCGGTTGTGAGGCCGTTTGGATGTACTACCAAATTCTCTGAAACTATTTTGGAGACGGCTTATGGTAGAGAAATTGTCATTCAATTCACGGGCAACAGCTCTGTGGACATTCCTGCAGTCAGCATGCCAATGGCACGCTCCCTCAAAACTTGCGACATCTGTGGCATTGTGCTGTGTGTTAAAACTGCACATTTTAGAGTGTCCTTTTTATTGTGGCCAGGCTAAGGCACACCTGTGCAATAATCACTCTGTCTAATCAGCATCTTGATATGCCACACCTCTGAGGTGGATGGATTATCTCAGCAAAGGAGAAGTGCTCACTAACACAGATTTAGACGGATTTGTGAACAATATTTGAGAGAAATAGGCCTTTTGTGTACATAGAAAAAGTCTTAGATTTTTGAGTTCAGCTCATGAAAATGGGGCAAAAACAAACGGGTTGCGTTAATCATATGTTCAGTGATATAATGTGCAAAAAATTAAAAAAATCAAAAGATGCTTATAAATTGAAATTAAACCGCCAGTAGGTAGTGAGAAGCCACTGTTAATATGAGTCATGTGACGCGATTGAGGCCTAAGAAAAAAAGAAAAAAAAAAAACAAAGAATCATTTAAATGGTTCATTAATTCAGGAACAAAACACCATCATGTTACTCAGAGATGCAAAACTGTGCTGTGGTGGCTGTGTTTGGAATTATTTTTGTTGTAGAAATAGAGCAAAAACAGGCAATATGGTGTCTAAAATGCAAGTCTCTTAATTAACTTCTTGTTTATTTAACTGTTGTAAATCTATATGTAATCATGCTGATTTTTAGAAGAAAAAAAGCTTTCTTCATGTGATATTGATTTGCTATATGAAATTATATAAATATATAAATTTTATGCCCCTATATCTTCAATTTTGTGATCATTCTAAATATATTTTAACAGACTGAATCACGGAGTGAAAGAACACAGTCTAAATGCGCGCACGCACTAGTCTAATCTATTAGACTTCACGGCACTCAGTAGGTGTGTTTTGTTTGGTTTTTGGCAAAATACTGATAATGTCAAATCGCACATCGTTAAAACAACACCGACGATATATATCGCACACTCTGCACCACTGTCTTTTGGGCTAATTTGTGTAAGGCAAAACCCTCTTGCTAACTGTCAAAGCTTATTTAAACACGTAATTACATAAACGATGCAGTAGATTATACCTTACATATACATGCTCTGTCAGAAGAGTTTGGATGGATTTTTAGTGCTAGTTTGGTCTCGCCTAGGCAAACACTTGCTACTACTGCATATAGAGCATAAATTGACCAGGGTTTTCACTTCATTTCCTTCAAGTTCAAATTCAGCAGAATACAACAGGGTTTCGTTTTCAGCTGGATCTGCACCACTAACGCCGGTCTTGTCCGTCTGCATCTTTCTTGTGATTTTAGCGCCAGTTTGCTCTCATGCCCATTATTTACTGTAGTAGTTTCCAGGGAGCGATTTTTTTTTTTTTACTCCGTAATTAATGTGTTTTAACATGTAGCGAAGTACAATACTTCAAACAAAATATAAGTAAAAGTAAAATTACAGATTAAAAAAATTACATGGAAAAAAGAGACATGGAAATAAGAATCTTTTAGATCTATCGTGACAAACCAGTCCTTGGACCTGATCTGAGACACAACTTGTTTGAATGAGAGCATCCTGAACTTCAGTCGCATGCTGCGGGGTTCAAACTGATTGACGTGCAGATCCTGAAATGGACATCATCCTCCATGACCTTTTTTGGAACAAACGTACTGGCTGTAGACCGGACTCTCTGTCCTAGGGCAGGACTACCTCGAAGACTCCTCAAGATATGTTATCCTGTTACTTCTTTTCCAATACGCGTAGCCATTGCTCGGGACCCGCCCACCATGGTGCGAATGACCCCTTAAATGGGTGGAAGGACGAACTGGGAACCTGGATTCTGTAACCCCCGTCTTTCTACAGTCTGTATACCCAACATGAATATTTGGCAGAAGTTTTCCATTCTGTCCAAATCTACTCTAGACTGACCTCCGTTGTAATGGGAGTGGCCAGTTCGGTGCCCTGAACGTATAGAAAGTATAAAAGCGCATCCAGCAGAGTGCAAACCAGCTTCGTGCTCTTCAGTAGTGCGCTCTGTGTATGTGTCTGTCTATTTACTGTTTTCTGTCCGCACAAGCATATATAATAAACAATCATGAAAAAGTCTATATGGCGCGAACGGCATTACAAACGCTGTGTTTCGCCGCTTCCTCCCGGCCACGAGATATCTGGCGGGCGGGGGATACACACATTGTGTGTCGTTTGTTTAGGAGCGGAGCATGCACGGTCAGCTTTCGAGCAGCTGATTGTCATCACAGCGAGTTACTCTCGCTGCGTATGCTCCGCTCTCGCCTGGCTGTGTTTGATGAGAGCGGCCAGGCTCGCGATCCCGCTGGCAGCGGTCCCACTGTTGCCGAGGCACAGCGCAGACTGTTGTCATGGGGATCGCGGGTGGATTTAGCGGAGTGATCCGAGACGGGCTCGTCCTTTTCTAGGTCCTCACCTGCTAGATCCGCGGCTCCCTCTCAGGGCAGTGTTCGGAAAGCCGCCCGCGCTGTGGTTTTCTTCCCACCCACCACCCCCCCCACCCCCCCCCCCAGAGGAGAGAGAGAGATAGAGATCCAGCATTAATCTTCCTCCATGAGGATGTGGTGTGATGAGGGTCTACAGAGGAGACATTGTACTCGCCACCACAGTCCCCTCGCGTACGAGGTGTGATCCATAGATATGGGGTGATAGTTTCGGTGCATAAGATTCGGCGCCAAATAAATATAATTTGGCCAGCCTAGACATGACCGCTCGTCTAAAAAATATTTAGATAGGCATTTTCTTAATCCCGTATCACTAGCCTTCAAACATCCCACGACGGGGGCCTTCCGTTTTCCCCTGATCTCCATGCTGAGGTGTCAAGATTGTGGGAGAAACCGTATTCATCCCGTATTACAGCCCCACAGTCTTGATTTATTCAAAAGATCATCGTGGGGCTGAATGATAAGGTATGTGGGGCGATGCCAGTGGTGGAGCAGACGTTTTCGAGCTATCTCTCCCCATCCTCAGCTTCGTCCCTGAAGGCCCCGAAGCTTCCCTCCAGGCCCGTTAGGCTTACATCGAGTTTGGTTTGGAAAGCTTATACGGCGGTAGGTCAGTCTGGCGCATGTTTGCACACCATGACGGTGTTACAAGCATACCAGGCTGACATGCTCAGGGGTGGGGCTGCTGAGAGCGTGAGGCTAGCCCAAGCCCTCAAGTTACCTCATTCGCCAAGAAAGGGGATGCCCTCAAAAGAGCAGAGCGGAATGCACTACGCACCCCCACAGAAAGATCGGCAGGGTCGTGCAATGCTCTCAGCTCGGGTCTTCTTACCGAAAACGGATCTGCGGAACCGTTATTTTGATCTAAGAGGACCTCGGCTAAATGTACTACCATTGTCGATCCTGAGGGGTCAGCCCTACCTGGGGAGGAAAGTATAACAACCTCAGTAATTAACGGTGCCGCATCATTGATACCCGCTGGCCACCTCTCGGTGCATCTCATGGCTCAGTGAGCTCCTGACGAGCGAAATTTTTCTTCCCGCTGCCTCCCCCCCCCTGCATCGGTACTGCAGGCGGGAGAGCTCGCCCCCTCAATGAGGGTGCTACAAGCAGTCAGGTCATCGTTCCCGCCGGTCAACCTCTTTCCTGGCACCGACCTGGCTCCTCTAAAATACCAGAGGGCCCGACTGAGATGCTGTTCCCTTAGTAGATTTCTATTTCCTGGTAGTACGTGGAACTCTAACCCCATAATCTCAAAATGGGTCCTGCATATTGTAGAGAAAGGTTACATAATCCAGTTTGGTTCTCGTCCGCCTCGTTACAACGGGGTCATCCCCACACTAGTGGGCCCCGAGCAGGCTCTGTTAATGGAACAAGAAGTAGATACTCTCTTGAGGAAGGGTGCCATAGAACGTGTTCCTCCTCTCGAGAGAGCGTCCGGGGTCTACAGCCGTTACTTCATCGTTCCGAATAAGGATGGGGGGGTTGCGTCCGATCTAGACCTCCGTCTTCTGAACCGCGCTATCAAACGCTTCGGTTCAAGATGCTCACTATCAAGCAGATAGTATCTCAGATCCAGTCCGAGGACTGGTTTGGTACGATAGATCTCAGAGACACTATTTCCATGTTCCATCCCTCCCTCAACACTGAAACGTTCCTGCTTTTTGGCTTTCGTTGCGAAGCTTACCAATATCGGGTTCTTCCTTTCGGCCTTGCACTCTCACCTTGTACTTTCACGAAGTGTGTGGATGCTTCTCTGGCTCCACTGCGATTCCAGGGCATCCGCATACTCAATTATCGACGATTGGTTAATACTAGCTCATTCGGAGCAGATGGCGGCTCGGCATCGGGATGTCGTCCTCGCCCATATGAGACAGCTGGGGTTAAGACAAAACGTCAAGAAGACTGTTCTTTCTCCACTACAGAGAACCACTTATTTAGGTGTGGTGTGGGACTCAACCTCGATGCAGGCATGTTTGTCTCCTGCTCGGATCGAGTTGATCCTCACCTCAGTCACGAGAGTAAGAGAAGGCCGTTCACTCACTGTCAAGCAGTTTCAGAATCTGCTGGGTCTGATGGCAGCTGCATCTAATGTGATACCTTTTGGCCTGCTGTAAATGAGACCCTTGCAGTGGTGGCTCAGAACCCAAGGATTTTCCCTGAGGGTGACTCCGCTTCTCTGCATGATCAAAGGTCACGCTGCAAGTGCACTTACGTACCTATAGACAATGTGGAAGAAATCTTGGTTCTGTTCGAGGCCCGGTGTTAGGGGCTTCTTGTTGCAGCATACCGCTAACTCGGATGCCCTCTCACGTGCTGGGAGCGAGTCATGAGTGTGCTCCGCTCATGCTAGCCTCAGGGTCTGTTGGAAGGCACATCGACTTTTGCATAAAATAAAAAAAGAAAAGATAAGACATAAAAAAAAAAAAAAAAAACAAACACATCAACTTCCGTGAATTGCATTCCGTGTTTTTCGAGCTCTGACACACTTCCTTCCAGACCTAAGGGGCATCATGTGCTTGTCCGCACAGACAACATTTCGGTGGTCTCCTACATCAATCGGCATGGGGGTTTGCGTTCGCGCCCCTTGTACAAGCTGGCGCGCCGGATCCTTCTGTGGGCTCAGGGGAAGCTCCTCTCTCTAAGAGCAGTTTATATCCCTGGGTATCTAAATCAGGGGGCAGATATCCTGTTGAGACAGGGGCTGAGGCCTGGGGGGTGGAGGCTCCACCCCGAGGTGGTGGAGCTGATTTGGAGGGAATTTGGCCAGGCGGATATGGATCTATTTGCGTCTCAGGAAACGACACACTGTCCGCTCTGGTTCTCCTCACAAGCATCGCGCTCCATTGGGGCTGTGATTGCCATGTGCAAACGTGGCCGAGGCTTGCGTCTGTATGCTTTCCCCCGTCTCGCATTCTGCCCGCCAACGGGAGTTCTGGAGAGGGACACGCCGGAGATGGGGTCCATCTAGTTCTAGTATCCCCTTCTGGCCTGGGTCCCAGTATGGTCTTTCGTCGGATCTGGTGTCCCTACCCTATTCGAACGCCTCAGTCCGCTGGGAGATTCGATCATGGAGGTAACCCCCTCCTCCAGCCCTCTCTCAGGTGGGGGCGGCCATCTTCAACCCCCCCTCCCCGGGTTTATGGAAGCTGTGGGCATGGCCCTGAGGGGGCAAAGCTCCTAGCATCTGGTCTCTCAACTAAGGTTGTTGAGACCATACTCCACTCCAGATCTCCCTCCACGAGGAAACTGTACCTCTTGAAGAATGGCACTGTTCTAGCTTCAAGGTGTCGGACAGGTGACTGCAAGGGCCAGTCAACTGCCGTAAAAAAAAAACCCATCTGTAGCAGTTCATGGAGTTTCCTGAGGAGCGATTCTAGCCGAGGGTTAATCGTCCGTCTCCACGTCTGAATAGGTATAGGTGGCGTCCATTAGCGTGCGTACCACATACAGTCACACGCCCTTCTGGGTGGTCAATAATTGGGAAGACACCCACTTATCACTTGTTTCCTCCGTGGCACACTGAGGCTGAGGCCGGTACAGCTCACTAAGGTGCTCTCATGGGACCTGGCTGTGGTTCTGGGGGGCTTATGCAATGCCCCCTTTGAACGCATAGAAGAAGTTCCAGTCAAGTTTCTCACGCTCAAGTCTATTTTTCTCCTCGCTATTTCCTCACTTAAAAGTATCGGGGATCTTCAGGCACTTTCTGTTTAGTGCCTGGAGTTTGCGCCAGGCATGGTTAGGGCATTCCTTTACCCGAGGGCCGGGTATGTCCCTGAGGTGCCCACTTCTTCACCAGGGCCCGTAGTACTTAAGGCATTCTGTCCTCCTCCTTACCAGGAAGTAGGCCAAGAAAGGCTAAATCTGCTCTGTCCAGTTCGAGCACTGGACGCTTTCGCACACAGAGCTGCCCGTGGCGTAAGGCAGATCAGATTTTTGTTTGTTTTTGGTCTGCCAAAGAAGGGATTTCCTGCGACCAAGCAGACTATGAGTAGGTGAGTGCTCGAGGCCATCTCACTAGCCTACGAGTCCTCTGGCCTACCGTCAGCTCCGGTAGGGTGTGGTGTGGGGGTCAAGCGTCAAAATCGAGGGGGCCAGGAGTATGGCGCCTCCAATTCTTTCAACTTGGGGGTGGCCTTGCAGGACATTTGTGCTGCGGCGGGCTGCTCCTCTCCGTACACTTTTGTCCGTTTTTACAACCTACACCTGGCATCTACCCCAGGTTCCCAAGTTCTCCATCGCCCCATCTTTGGACCCGTGATGTGCTCGCACGATTACCCACCATGCCGGGACTTGTAGTTAATGGCGCAGGGGTATTGCGGCTTCCCCGGGGGGAAAAGGCGACTCGAACGCAGCTAGCGATGTTACCGTAAGTAATCGTCTCTAGGTTACGTATGTAACCATAATTCCCCGAGGGAACGAGACGCTGCGTCTCATTGCCATACTTCCAGCATCCCTGCGAGCGCTTCACTCATTCTATGACTTTCATCGAAGCTGTTGTGCGTTCTCTGCTTTATTCCACCTTTTATAAACCTTTTTCTTCTTCTGGTGCTTACGTCACAATGCTCGTGACGTCTCGCTGCTCCATTGAATTGATTTTACATGTGCTTCAGAACGTGGTCATGCAGGGGCGTTCCCAAAGCGACTCAACGCAGTGTCTCGTTCCTTCGGGGAACCATGGTTACATACGTAACCTAGAGACGATATGTTGTATGATTTTGTCGATAAATTTAGTCTAAAAAAGAACATTGAATGCAACTTATCTGATGCATGAACTTGACAAGATGGCACTGCTGTCTCCGTGAAACCCACAAAGTCACTCAGGCTCGTGCACGTGCGGAATGATCTCCGTATTGGCTGGATTTGTTTTTATTAGTTTAGTCAAACATTGGCATTCTGAATGTTGACTGGACTTGAAAATAAACATTCATTTAATGTTTTTTTAAATATATTTGTGCAGACTTATTATAATATGTCTTCTCAACTAAACCCAAGCAAGAAAATTAATTAAATATTTATAAAAATTGTAACTTTTATAAACTTAAATATTTTTGCCCTTCCAACATTTTGTTAATTGGATTTTTTTACAGTGTATATATATACATATATGAGGCTCTTAGTAGCGGAAGGGGGGGGGGTGTCTGAAATATTGGCGTAGTAAAATTCATGAATTGAAAAATGTGAAAATTATTTATTGCTTTTGGATGGATTGTATTCCTAATTATAAAGTCTAAACATGTGCTATTACAAAGTCTAAATATATATTTTCTGTTCTCCAAAGTGTGCAAAGTTTTCTACCACAGCTATTTATTTTTTATCATAGCAGTCATTTCAGACAAATAAACTGTGACTGGTCTCTTTACATGTCGATCAGACAGACTCTTCCTGTCTAAATAGGGGATTCTTGAAAAGAACAGGCTGCAAAACAGACGAGACTTCATGCCGATACAGTATATGACAGTCTATAGGGGTTTATGTGTGCGTGTCAATGACTCTGTATGGGAGAATGTGTGGCTGTGGGCTTTATGTTTGTGCTAATGGGTTTGGCCATGGGCCGTGAAGGTGCTGCGGTAAGGCCAGCCAGCGGGGAAAGATCAATGCAGCCGCACGGATAACGAGCCCTGCTGCCAAGAGAAACACACAAACCAGAAACCACATAGCAAAGCCATCAACAAAGCATTTCTTTCTCTCTTTCCCTTCGAGTCAACAAAGCTTTATTGGCACCACTGTAAAGATTTACAATACAGCCAAAGCATGTAATATAGTACAGATGTAGAAAATATACTCAGGTACTGTACCTTAGGCAATGAGGACAGTGGCTGTGTTCCAAATCACTGAACTGCACACAGACAGCATGTAAGGCATCACAGGCATGTGTTCCAAAAGTTATGTTTATGATTATGATAAAGCATCCCTGCTGAATAGACTTGCTTAGACCAGCATGAATTTCCATGCTAGGCAAGCCAGGATTTTGCTGGCTAGTGCTAGTCTAGTTGGTGACCAACTATACTAGTCTTTTCAGTAGGGATCCTTTGCAAACACAACAACCCCTTTGTGCATTTTGACAAGCTAAGCAGAAAAGCAAAATAAATGTTAATTAACAACATAATTCATTCAATAAAAAGTGTTTGGTGTATTTATCTGCTTATTATAGTATTGCACCATTAGCTTAGCAACTTGCTAATGCTAAACTGTACTGAAATCAATAGAGTACCCTGTGAACTTCATGGATAGAGTTGCTGCCAATGAGTGTTCCAGATCAGTCATTTATGAGGTTGCTTTTCAGTTAGGATGCTGGCTTAGAATGCTGCCTATGTAGGGCAAAGAAACTTAGTAGGTTTTGGAGCAGAGCCAGTGTGTGACTTTCACTTAGTGGAAAAAGTGAGGAACTTTGAAACTGATAAAAGTTGTACTGTATTTGTTCCAGAAGAGAGTTCTCATTGCCCACAGATTCAAGATTTTCTGTGTCTTTTTCAGTAACTTTGCTGAGTCTGTACGTTCTCTGAATTACTAGGCAGAATCAAATCCTGACCGAGACAAAGTCAGTCATTTATAAGCACTCTACCTAATAATGTTCTCTTTGTAGGCCATGTT
Source organism: Sinocyclocheilus anophthalmus (assembly GCA_018155175.1). Classification (NCBI taxonomy): domain Eukaryota; kingdom Metazoa; phylum Chordata; class Actinopteri; order Cypriniformes; family Cyprinidae; genus Sinocyclocheilus; species Sinocyclocheilus anophthalmus. The sequence continues at coordinate 33,650 of JADLZN010006595.1, read as the reverse complement.
CCATTTTACCTCAGTTTTGACTTGTTTTCCCAACATTCCACTTTCAATGCTGTAGTTTTTGTGACAGTGTGCTTGGTATTTATCTTAGATTTATGAGTCGCTGATGTTCCTTTAATACAGGGTTACAATGTTCCACAGCCATCTGGCACTGATCCTTTCAGGGTTTAGATGTTCTCTTTGCAGTTCTTTCCATTTGTATGTGTCATGCAAGTTGATTTCAAGCATCTCTACTCACTTCCATTTTCGGATGTATGAAAAATAAATGGTTAAAATAACCCCACATTGTAATTCCACACAGCTGAATCATGCTGTCATGTAATTTTATGACAGGAAAAAAGTCTGGTACAAATTATATTTTATTGCATAGCTGGCCCTTCAGGGTTTTTCATTTAATGACTGTACTGCCATGTTGAACCTTCCTGATGTGGTAATAATGAAACCTCGGGTGAACTGGAATCAAAGAGGATTATAATGCTTTCACTTTTCTGAGAGGAAAAATTGAGTGATAAATGGCATGTGACTAATCATGAACTATTCCTTTTAAGTTATATTACTTCCACTTGTTTAATACCTTACAATTAATCTCTTAGCTTCATTCAAACTAAAAATATGTTTGTATAATGTTTAAAAGTTTGGAGTCAGTAAAATCTATCTAATTTTCTTTTCTTTTTTTCTTTTCTTTTTTTAGAAATGAATGCTTTTATTCAACAAGGATACAATTCTTAAATATAAAATAGTTATTTTTAAATACTGTAAATTTTTGTTCTTTGACTTTCTATTTATCAATGTAATCTATTTAATCCGTGAAAATAATCCATCATGGTTTCCCAGCAAAAATATTATGTTTTGTGTTTTTCATCAACACCTGGTAATAATAGAAATTTTGAGGCAGCATATTAGAATTATTTCTAAAGGATCGTGTGACACTGAAGACTGGATTAATGCCCTATGAAAATTCAGCTTTGCATCATGGGATTTAATTAAATTTTAAAATGTATCAAAATAGAAAACAATTTTAAATTGGAATAATATTTCAAAATATTACGGTTTTAAATAAATAAATGCAGCTTTGGTGAGCACAAGAGACTTCTTTCAAAAACAATCTAGTTGACCCCCAAACCTTTTGAACATTACATAGCACTGATCCCCATTATCTTGGAGGGCACTTAAGCCATTGGCGCAAAATCCTGGCTGATATCCGCATTTATGCGATCATGTTCTCTAATATGATCACAGCATAATCTTCAGCTTCTACAACTACTATGTCCAACAGATTCTTTTCAAATTGACAAGCTAAATGCCCTTGCTTCATATCTATTTGCACTGGAATGCCTGCAATCTATTCTACTCTGGAAGTGGTTTGGATGGTCATGTTTTCTTTTCATCCACACACTGAGTCTTGGCCTAATGGTTAGAGAGTCGGACTCGTAACCCAAAGGTTGTGGGTTCGAGTCTCGTACCGGCAGGGATTGTAGGTGGGGGGAGTGAATGTACAGTGCTCTCTTCCGCCTTCAATACCACGACTGAGGTGCCCTTGAGTAAGGCACCGAACCCCCAACTGCTCCCCGGGCGCCGCAGCATAAATGGCTGCCCACTGCTCTGGGTGTGTGTTCACAGTGTGTGTGTGTTCACTGCTGTGTGTGTGTTGGGATGGGTTAAATGCAGAGCACTAATTCCTAGTATGGGTCACCATACTTGGCCACATGTCACGTCACGTCATAATGAACACACACATGTATACAATGTTAGCCTCACACAGATTCACTCGGCAGGAAAGAGCCCACCTCCGCCCACTCTTCGCTGTGGCCTATCTGCTATTGTTCGGCAGAAATGTATTTCTGTGAGCAAAAAGCTTGCCTCCCCACATAGCGTCAGATAAAGAGATTGGGCTTGAAAGGCCGGCACCCCTGGAGTGCAGCTCAGGCTGAGAGAGGACATGATGTCCCGCTGAGAGACGACCACTGCCCTGAATTTACACACCAACCTCGCGGGGACAGGAGAGAGATCCACACCAACCCCTGGCTGAGTCTTTTGTGGCCAATATAGGTCACACCACTGTTTCCACACACACACAGAGCTCCTGTCTCCCATGGCACAGAATTACACACTCACACACACACACTTACAGATCTAAACTTTACGCAAATATGTTCTTTCTGTTTCTGCTTTGAGAATTTCTTGTCAATGATGACAGCAGGGTTTCGACAGTGGCATGCTCCTCTTAATTCCCAGTTAGTAGACGGGAGTCAAAGGGGTTCCAAAGAGCTCTCAGTCCTCACCCAATATTCTAGAAGTAACCAAGGAACAACCCCAAATCAGGCGGAATAATACAGCTTTAATATTTAGACCCTTCTACTCTGACACAGCTGATCCCCTTCAAACCACACAGCAGCTCTGACATTGAGCAAAATGTCGCATGGCCAAACAAACCACAAATACAGATTGCTCACAGTTTACTGCTGTTTACAGTTACACAACAAATACATTCATGTCAGACAGGTACACAATGGAAATATACGCAGTCAGTCAGTCATCCATACTGAATAGACATGCAGACATTCATACTAGAATACAAACAGACATTCATAATGCTAGCAGAAAAGTCAGAACACGACATACATACTAGAATAACAGACAGACAGACCGGCATCCATACGAAATAACAGACAGACAGTCATCCATACTAGAACGACAGACAGACATACCACAGCACAGACAGGCAACCCATACTATAATAACAGAGAGTCATCCATACTAGACACATACAGACATACAGGCAGACAAGACAGGCAACCATACAAGACCAACAGACCACAGGCAGACATACAATCATCCATACTAGAATAACAATGGACCGACAGGTCATTCATCTATACTAGAACGACAGCCAGCATACAGAAAGCATCCATACTACAATAACAGACAGTCTCCTACTAGACCGGCAGCAGATAAATCACAGGCAGACAGGCATCCATACATAGAATGACAGACAAAAGTCTTCCCAACTAGAATGAAAACAGACATACAGGCAAACAGACAAGCCTCCATACTATAATAGCAGACATACAGTCTCCATACAGACTGACAGACCGGAAGATATACAGACAAGACAGACCTGCATCCCAGTACTAGAACGACAGACAGACAGAAAAGAGAGTCATCCATACTAGAATTACAGACAGACAGGCATCCATACAAGAACAACAGACAGACAGTCATCCATACTAGTATGACAGACGGACAGACAAGCATCTATACTAGTATGACAGACGGACAGACAAGCATCCATACTAGAATAACAGACAGACAGGCATCCATACTAGAAATAACGTCATTTACAGTCATCCATACTACAGTAGAATGACAGACAGACAGACAGGCATCTATACTAGAATAACAGACCGACAGACAAACAGTCATCCATACTAGTACGAAAGACAGACAGACAGATAGACCGACAGATAGACAATTATCTCATACTAAACACAGAAAGCGCATCCATACTAGAATACAAACAGTCACCACTACTGAGATGACAGACAGAAAGACAGACAGACATGCATCCATACTAGAATAACAAAGAGACAGTCATCCATCCTAGAATGACAGACAGACAGACAGGCATCCATACTAGAATAACAAAGAGACAGGCATCCATACAAGAACAACAGACAGAAAGACAGACAAGACAATTATTCATACTAAAACAACAGAAATACATATATCCATACTAGAAAAACAAACAGACAGTTATACATACTAGAATGACAGGCAGAAAGCCAAATAGACACGTACATACTAAAACAACAGATAGACAGACAGACAGACAGGCATCCATACTAGAACAACAGACATACACAGACATCCATACTAAAACAACAGATAGACAGACAGACAGACAGGCATTCATATTAGAACAACAGACGAAAAGACAGACAGGCAGACAATTATCTATACTAGAACTGGAGACAGAAAGAAAGACAGGCATTCTTACTAGATTGACAAACAGAAAGACAGACAGACAACCATCTATACTAAAATGACAGATAGACATCTAACATCTAAAATGGTATAATGAATCAAATACATCAGTCATAATTAGTTTAGTGCACGCCATGATGCATGCAGAACATAAGACTTTCCACAACACCCATATCCAGACAAAATAGTAAAAAATATCAATCCATCTTAATTAGTAGATGAAACCACAGATTTTAATATTTGTGACTCAAATGTAATTTAGAAAACAAATCAAACGTATCTGTACCACAAATAGTGTCTCTTTTAGATGGTCCTAGGAGATTTTTATTTCTCCTAAGGAATTTTAAGCGAAATATCAGGAAACAAAGCTGATACTTAAATGAGCAACCTCTGAACGATCAAACTGTCCTCTGGGAAATACTTTATTCCATTCCATTGTGTTCATTTCACTTTCTTTTGTCCCCATCTCTTTTGAACTGTCCTCTCATCTCTCCTTCTTTTCCTCTTGGTATTCCGGTCAGCTGGCGGAGGAGAAAAATATCCTTCAGGATGCAAATGAAGGCACTAGATCATGGCCAGGGGCACAAATGGCAAATTAACAGCACTCTAATTAGACTCATTAATGAAAGCTATGGGGTGTAGGCTGGAACGCTTTCATCCTTAACATCCTACTCCACTTACTGTCTGTATCCTAAAGAATGCAGACACAATATGAACAATCCCACAAATACCATAAATCAGTCTGCATGGAGGAGAGGGTTTTGGAATGCTTCTGTGCTTTTCATAAACACATCACACACGTGTTAATGAATCATTATACTGTCTTTTATGACTGGTAATAGCTCAGTTTTCCCCACATGTCCACATACACCCACACTCTATACGGAGAAGAAAAATGGTTTACTTCTCAATGCAGGTGATGTGGGTAGAATAACATTTCAATAGGCATTGTTAAATGGCCTAAAAGACATCGTAGAAAGATCAGTTTGGCTATGTGAACCATTACCATTTTTCTGCATACCTCTGCTTTGTCTTCGCTCTGTCTTACTGGCTGTATTTCACTCACTGATGGTGTTTTCTTGAGATATTGTGGACCGAGAGCAAATCGCTAATGATCCTTGTCATCAGTAACATGTTTGAATGAGGATGCGAGATGTTTGTGCAATGCTAAATTATATCTCACTCCACACTGGGTCGACCAATTCAGAAACCAAACGAATGAATTGTTTGTGAATCTGAGATCCAGAAGAACTGCAAAGAACCGGCTGTTTTTATGGGAGAGTGGCTAGAAAGAAGAGAGTCCTGAGGAAGGTCAATGTTACATCATGCATGGGGTTTGCTGCAAGCTATATGACAACACATGAAACCTCTTGGAAGAAATGTTTTTGTCTGATGAGACTAAAGTTATTGGAGCTAAATGCATCTGGGAGGAGAACCAATAATAGAACAAAATGTGAAAAAAGGCTTTCTGAATGAGCGGTGTGTATGTGTGCTCACATGAGGTGTGCTGTGAGGCTGAATTTAATTAGATTTTTGCACACTGCTCTTGCACGGTCTGCTTGACCGAGAAAACAATAAAAAGGATTGATCACAAAGAAATTACAGTTCTGGGTTTAAAGTATTTCCTTTAGAAAGATGCGTATGTGAAGCAGCATCTCAGAATATCCTGCACTGCACAGACAGTTAAATCATGAACTGTGCATATACACTATGTTTGCAGAAGTTTTCACATAGAAATCATGAATATCAGCTTTATTTGGTTTTTGACCACTGGAAATATGAACAATTTACTAATGAACCATACAGGGCCTTAAAAATGAAGATTCTGAAAGAAAAGATTGTTAAGAATCAACGTCTAAGAGGATATCAAGATGTCTTTGATATTTTTTGAGTTACAGGCATATTAAAAAAGTAAGGCATGTCATGCAACAAGAAGCCAACAGATTTTGATAATAGACCTACAAATCTCTGTGAAAATAAATAAATGCTGCTGCATCCTTTTAAAAGTTATTTTCCCTCTCCTGTAATTTGGCTCCAAATCACAAGTGATAGTGATTCACTACAAAATAGTGAATGAGTCTGTGAATATTCATCCATCATGGTATTTAACGTTTTGGCTTTCTTCTGAAAAATATTAACAAATTCTAAAATTTTAACCTGAGAGGTTTCTGAAATTTGATTGATTTGACACGAAATGACCCTAAAGAAATGGCTGCTGAAATTTCAGCTTTGACATACAGGATAAAATAACATTTTAAAATAGAAATTAAGTTAAATTAATAATATTTCTTATTATATTTGTTTACAATATATGAAATCAATAACCATAAGACCCTTGTGTTTAAAAAAGCATGAAAACATCTTATCCAGTGTATATTAAAACAATTATAATTATTTTTCATATTTTCCATTATGTTATATTGAATTATATGTAACAATATTATATTATTATGTAAACTTGACTATATATGTATTGTCGCTAAAGTGCGTTTCTTATTTAAAAGTAACAAAAACAAAATGTTACAGCTCAATCAGGGAGATTTTCACCTGATCAAATGTAGTCCAGATCCATAAAACAAGTGTTTATCATACTTCACCTGGTTTTAAGAATGGCACACTTGGCTTTACTCAAGTACATCTCAAGTGCATCTTTACAGTGTAAAAAAAATATATGTTCGGAGAAAGTGAGGAATGCTTGTGCAAAAGCTCCCTCAGTTTCAAATAATACAGATTCATCAACATAACAAGAATAAGGACATTTATGAACGCATGAGAACAACTGTCAGTGACTAAAACCTGGCGTCTTTTCCTTCTTACACAGAAGGCAAAAATCGCTATCAAAGAAAAATATTTTTTCATCAACCCTCGATATGATGCGCTATTTTTAGCTACTCCCTTCTGATTCATCAGTATTTGCTTCAGTATCTAATAGGCTTTAATTTCCCCCTCTGAGTGATAAGGATAATAATACCGAGTGATGATCGGGCCTCTGAGCCTTTGCCACACTGGCTCTTTTTTCCAGTCCAAAAACAGACACTAATCGAGGGCATGAGTCACAATCAGAGGCATAATCCTGCATCAAAGTCCAGTATTCTGAAGCACGAAGAGGACTCCAGCAGAACAAATCCTCCTAATGCTACACGTCCCCACAGCACTGTCAGGTTCACCCAGCAGCAGCTGGGGAAAACTGCAGATTAAATGTGAGGAAAAGCTTGGCGCCGTCACTCACATCTGTGCTTAGTATTTGATCCTAATTAGTCACAGTCAGTCAGATCAGTGATTGGCATTTGACGCTAATTAAATGCAATTTGTGTCTGCAGGTCATTTGCGAGCAGGCGTTTTGAAATCCGGACGACAAAAGACGAGTGTTTGTGTGCAAAATACAAATACGGATAATCCGCGGCTAATGTCCTCCCTTATATCTCAAGAACGGACCCAGTCTGGCCACTGGGGTTTCATCATAACAATTACCGTTATTCGTTCCATTAAAAAATGCATTACTGAGGTCACACCCGGCAGAAAACAGATTTCACACATGATGCATCTGCATCTTCTTCACAGACCGCATTTGTGTTGTGGCTGTGCCTGGGATTCATAAACGTGGTCCATATGCATCCGTCTTATAAGGTTTCATAAATAATGCATCACATCGAACTCGCATGTAGGATGCTGAAGAAAGTACATTGCATACATACAAATTAAATTGCTCTCCATACACAATAGAAGCGTTCCCATCTCACACCAGTCTACATCACTTACCGGTGCAGCAAATGTTGCTCAATGCCATAGTGACGTCTTGGCCAGAGCGAGATTGAGATTCAGCTCTTTGAAGTTGGTTGTGAAAACTGAGACCCCTGGTGAGGTCTGAGAGGGTTTCTATGTTGTACAACACTCAATACGTCTAGGCACAACATATAAGACCTACCACCAACAAGACTAGCATTCTCACTGCACAACATGGCAACAAGAATATAAACCGCTTATAGTAGCACCTTTGCAAAAAGTCATTGTACACACTGTAAAATTTTTGTTTGCAGGACAGAATGCCTTAAGATGTTATTTCATGTGTTTGCATCCCAGACCAGGATAGAAGGGCTTTGATCTTCGCGACGCCTAAATCAGAGTGAGGATGTCATAATCCCTATTATTTACTGAATTATATCCCAAAGCAGACGTTACGCCACATTTTTTGGTTTAATTTAATTAACTCTTTAAATGTAACTCTTTAAATAACTCTTTAATTAAAGAGTCCTAATGCAACACACACTGTGTGCACTCACCCTGCCACTGCACTTTTATAATGTGATATATTTTGATATTTAACAGAAAAAAGTAGCTTGTATTTATTAGAATAATTTATTAGAATACATTTGCGAAAAGTGGCTGTTTACATGCAAAAATGGAGCCAAGTGACTGGAGGGGAGGGACTGACAAGTGCTTAGTGAAATTAGCCATAAACAAAACATTTGTGAAAAAGAAGTGTGCTTAATTATATTGAATGTGCCTGTGTAGTGTATTTCAAATCCTAAAAGTATATTAAAAGTTCAAATATGAAAGTGTTTCTTAAAACACTTAAGTGCACTTTTAAAAAAAGTGTACTTTGTAATGTTTTACTTTAAAGTACATTTTAAAACATTATATTTTAATTACCTTTTGTTGTTGTTGTTTTTTAAAGTGCACTTGTTTTGATGTGTTGACTAACATACTAAAGCACATGTACTTGAATATAATTTTAACTGTGGTTTGTTATTCAGTATGACATTTAATGAAACCCTAGTAAAAATTATTAGAATTTATTTAAAATAAATGTATTTCATATTAATTATGATTTACATAATTAGTATTAATCCATTATACTATGTAATCCAATTACATAATCCATTAACATATTTATTGACATATCACTTAAGACTTAGTTATATAAAATTAGGAGTATTTCTTTATTGCACAATACACATTTCTTAATATTATGCCTAAGATGTGTTTTACGATCACTATTGATGCGGATTGTATTATCTATGTATAATATCAGTCTTTAAATAAAAGATATTTAAAGTGTACCTGAAGTATACCTGCAGTAGTTCCACTTTAGCACAATCAAATAATATATCTTTAGTTGGACCTCAGCTATACTTCTGCACAATTAAAGTGCATTAAGCAAATAATTAGTTGTTCCAATTTAGCAGACTTTAAGTATACCAGTTTAAGTATACCAAAAGTACAATTGCAGGTAAAATTTTCATTAAGATCATAAATATGTAAATATATTTGAATTATACTTAGCATAAAATAAATGTATTTCAAATACATTTTAGTATATTTATTTTTCACTAGGGAATACATATTAAGAAAATAGATAAAGAATATACTCTGCATAAAGACAGTAGAATTATGAAATTGCATATGAATATATACTTAAGTGGGTCAAAATTACACTCTAAGGTTAAGCTTAAGATTAATTTCATTTAATATAATACATTTTTATTTAATGCAATTAAGCATCTGAAATAATTACATACAGCTTGCATGTGTATGTTCTTATAAAGTATAGCCTTTCCGAAAATAATTACTATTTTTAAATATATGCTAAAGTGTAATTCTTTTTCACAAGGGAACAGAGAAAGTCATTACATTTTAATGAAAGAGTACAACAACAAATATTTTTTTCTCTTTGGAATAACGTGCACCAATGAACTGTGCACAATAAAACCAGGAATATGTGTTAAGACATAAGTAGTGTCAATTTTGATTGACTTTAAGCTGCTTATAAGCATCTTTTAATTAAATCTGCATTAATAACTATTTGTTTAGTCAGTTCAGTACATATTATGCTAATTTAATGAAAATGTGCTAGTCACTACCTGAATTCGGTTGTAGTTACGCTTGTCACTCCCATAAATAATCACACTGCTGTGTACATAACAGGATTAAGCCCTGAGAAGACGACTGACAACCGTATTTAACTGCAGTGTGTACATGGCCAAATGTAAAGTCTTTAAAGGTAACAGGGTATGCACATCCTTGGCCAATTCCAGTCAAGTAATTGGGCGTAGTCATTTGTAACATCTCCATGTATACTTGTAGCAGTATCAGCAGTGCTTAGCTAGAACATTCTACGTTGCATAATCCAAAAATCTATAGGCTGAAATCCGCAGTACCACAAAAGCACAAGCATTTCTTATCTCTACAGCCCTCTACCCATAGACATAACAAGATACGCTCCACACACTGTACACAACGGGTGAAACATTATCAAACTGACCTGTTAGCCCACAAAAGAAAGGCAGGGACGGAGGGGAGGGGATAACAATCAATAAACGTGTAACCTTACAGCCAAGGTCGACTAGCACTGCTTCTTTTTTCCCAGCCTGCCTTGCTCTTGGTTAATGAAATCTGTTTAGCCATGGCTTGTGTTGACCCTCAGGTCTGTGGAAGTAATGAATGGAATTCATCATTTGGAGCAGAATAACTACAGTGTGAAAAACACAAAGCCTTTAGAAAAACTAGACGGCTGTGTGGGGATTTTGAAATTAAGGAAAGTTACTGGCAATTAACACCTCAAACATTACAGTACCTTAGCGTTTACAGAAATAATATGATATATAAAGTAATAGTAATACAATATTGCTATTGTGTAATATATCTTTATTATATATATATATAGATATCTATACAGTGGGCAAAAAAATGATTTATCAGCACACCAATTTGCAAGTTCTCCCACTTAAAAAGATGGAAGAGGCCTGTAATTTTCATCATAGGTATCCCTCAACTATGAGAGAAAAAATGAGAAAAAAAATCACATTGTAGGATTTTTAAAAGAATTAATTGGTAAATTCCTCGGTTAAAATAAGTATTTGGTCACCTACAAACAAGCTAGATTTTTGGCTCTCACAGACCTGTAACTTCTTTTTTAAGAGGCTCCTCTGTCCTCCACTGGTTACCTGTATTATTGGCATCTGTTTGAACTTGTTATCAGTGTAAAAGACATCTGTCCACAACCTCAAACTGTCACACTCCAAACGCCACCATGGCCAAGACCAAAGAGCTGTCAAAGGACACCATAAACAAAAATGTAGACCTGCACAGGCTGGGAAGACTGAATCTGCAATAGGTAAGCAGCTTGGTGTGAAAAATCAACTGTGGGAGCAATTATTAGAAAATGGAAGACATACAAGACCAATGATAATCTCCCTCGATCTGGGGCCCACGCAAGATCTCACCCCGTGGGGTCAAATGATCACAAGAACTGTGAGCAAAAATCCCAGAACCACACGGGGTGACCTAGTGAATGACCTGCAGAGAGCTGGTACCAAAGTAACAAAGGCTACCATCAGTAACACACTGCTCCGCCAGGGACTCAAATCCTGCAGTGTCAGAAGTGTCCCCCTGCTTAAGCCAGTTCATGTCCAGGCCCGTCTGAAGTTTGCATTTGGATGATCCAGAAGAGGATTTTGAGAATGTCATATGGTCAGATGAAACTTAAATAGAACTTTTTGGTAAAAACTCACTTGTCGTGTTTGGAGGAGAAAGAATGCTGAGTTGCATCCATAGAACACCATACCTACTGTGAAGCATTGGGGTGGAAACATCATGCTTTGGGGTTGTTTTTCTGCAAAGGGACCAGGATGACTGATTCGTGTAAACGAAAGAATGAATGGGGCTATGTTTCGTGAGATTTTGAGTGAAAACCTCCCTCCATCAGCAAGGGCATTGAAGATGAAACGTGGCTGGGTCTTTCAGCATTACAATGATCCCAAACACCCCGCCTGGGCAACGAAGGAGTGGCTTCGTAAGAAGCATTTAAAGGTCCTGGAGTGGCCTAGCCAGTCTTGAGATTTCAACCCCATAGAAAATCTTTGGAGGGGTTGAAAATCCGTGTTGCCCAGCAACAACCCCAAAACATTACTGCTCTAGAGGAAATCTGCATGGAGGAATGGACCAAAATACCAGCAACAATGTGTGAAAACCTTGTGAAGACTTACAGAAACCGTTTGACCTCTGTCATTGCCAACAAAAAGTATATAACAAAGTATTGAGATGAAATTTTATTGACCAAATACTTATTTTCCCACCATATTTGCAAATATTCTTTAAAAAATCCCTACACTGGATTTTCTTGATTTTTTTTTCTCATTTTGTCTCTCATGGTTGAGGTATACCTATGATGAAAATTACAGGCCTCTCTCATCTTTTTAAGTGGGAGAACTTGCACAATTGGTGGCTGACTAAATACTTTTTTCCCCACTGTATATATATATATATAATGGTTTTTTTCTGGATTTCAATAAAATGAAATTGAACAAAAAATTACAAGAGACATGAGACAATACTAAACTATTAAAATAATATGTAAACAGAAATAAACTGCAATTAGCTCAGTGTTCTTGTTAAACTATTCATTTTTAAGGAGCTAACTTGATTGAATTTCTAAATGTTTTATTTTATTATTCATATTTCTTGGAATCTGTTGTCATTATTTCACTGATTACATATACTGTATCATTTTATGTGCACATAAAATAATATAGTATATGTAATCAGTTAAATTTAAGTGCACAACAGGCAGTATTTAATATTTAAAACAACTTACTGGATCAAATTAATTACGTTCATGCATTTGGCAGATTTGTTTATCCAATGTGACTTACAGTGCATTCAGACATAATTTTTATCAGTTTGTGTGTTCCCTGGGAATTGAACACATGACCTTGTTGTTGCCAGCTCCGTACTCTAGCAGAGCTACATGAATTACAAGATTTACTGCCAGATGTTCCTAGGTGAAATGTAATGCCCTTATTCTTTTCCGATGTCAATATCAGGTTAGATACTGCATGATACAGGGAAATTATAGTTTTTTTTTTCAAATCTGGACTGTAGATCACCTTACTCCTGTGGCGAACCTTATCGATTCCCATCTAGCAGATTGATAATATATTTGCCTCTGCTAATGCGTTAAGAAGGCCAAGGAAAAACAGCAGTACAATTCACAAACAAATAAAGGGCAGCTTTAACTGCCTGCATTTACTGACTCCCTCTATGTCTCAAGGCAAATATTGATCGATTCCCATGTCTAAACTTCTCGCTCCCCATCCAGCCTTGCTCATCCCTCTGTAACAGGGCAATATTTAACTCTGCTGTGGTTTCCTTACATCTCTCAGGCCTGCATGCATTATCCATTAGCCAGGTCTTGTCTGAGATTTGGGCCTGTGTAATCTGATACAGGTGAAGTAGATTGCATTGCACTGGATTAATCCGCCGTGGCTAACCAGGGGTGAACGAGGCAGGGAGGAATAGCATCGATTTTCTGATTTCTCTCAAAGTGATGTACCTCCATCCTCCCACTACAACACAACTTAGCCTAATGAATATTCAGTCCAGCACCTGCAAGCTTTGGCGAGGTTTAGTTCTCATCCAGCCTGGAGAGGCTGCTGGGGACAGATGTCATGGAGAGAACAGAACAGATGACGGCACAACCCAATCTCGTTTTTCACAGTCTTTCCTGCAGGAACAAGAGAGGAGCAACTGCAACCAAACCCTCTTATCACACGGCACAGGATCTAAATCGCATGCGAGGGTGAAAATGTCGTCAGTGTAATTGATCATGCTCACCTTAGACAGAATCTGCACACCAGATAGAGTTTCCCAATGAAGATCGCACTGAGACTTGAGAAGTCACTGACCGGGAATTTCAGCAAATTGGCTTCTTAAAGGCATAGTAGACATAGACTCTACAATGTGGTCCTGTGGTATCTCTGTCAAGAATTTAGCATCAGATCCTTCAAGTTTCGTAGGTTACGAGGTGGAGCTACCATGGATTGAACTAGTTGGTCCTGCACATCCCATTCACCAGTGGTTGCCAAAATACATCATGCTTGAGTCTTTAAACAGGACGTTAACTGAGGCCAGAGACGCTGAAGACAGACACAAAGAGGAGAAAAAACTGTAGCAGGCAGAGCAAATCACTGCTCATGATGCTCGAAATATAGGTATAAAATCCCCTATGGAATCCCCTCAAGTGGAGGACTTCTACATTTCGTTTGGTTGCCGCCAAACCACGTCATAGCTCATTACCATAAAGTTGACCTGACTTCAATTCTCCTCGATGCCCACATCGTCCAAGACGCGCCGCTGCTCGCTGCCGGCTCATTGAAAATGAATGACTTTCAGCCAATTTGGCGCTCTCGTTGGCAGCGGTGTGAATGCACTGTTAAAGCGCTGCACTGCTTTGTTTACAGCAGTAACCAAGGAAATGCTGTATCGCTGCTGTTCCATAAGCGCCACCTGCTGTCAGAGAGTGAATTTGCATCTCATTCAGCCCATCTGCTGTTATGGTTTTGTTCAAAAATGTTTTATGCACCATCATTCTACAAAGATAAAGTCAGACCATTCTGATTTTTGCTTTAAATCTTGAAATTATACAATCTAGTTCAAACCAAAAACAGCTACTCATGCAACATGTGTGTAGCATCTTTCTTTGGATTGTGATTAAAATGCAGTGGTTTCCTCTGATTTCAAATGGCTACAGCTATTTTTGTTTAAGGCTTGTTTGCTTGTTATAGAGCAAATAAACGATCAATAAACGGCAACCAGTAACGGAATTGGCCAATTTGCTTGTAAAAAAAAAAATCGGAATTCGAATAGATCTTTTCTTTTATAAAGGCAAACATCAGGGATCTTGGGCTTAAAAAGGATGGTGACCACTGCCATACATGCTCAAATGGATTGAGCCACGACCCGCTCACCTACACCAGGACATTCGTGCCGCTCGCCCTCGCCAGCTCCCTTGATGGGGAAACCCTTGTGACGCTGTTCCGGATCGGGATTACTTACCATCGCCCCGCGGAGCTCCCATACACCACCAACCTCGACTGGAAGGAGGCGGCCATCCAGTGTCTGGAGAGCCTCTGATCCCGATCCCGATCCCGATCTGTAACCCCTCCGCCGGCCGTTCCACAGTCAAGCCCGCCGGCCGCTCTAAAGTCAAGCCTGCCGGCCGCGACATTCTCAAGCAAGCCGGCCGTTCCTCTGTCAAGCCCGCCAGCAGCGACTCAATCAAGCTTGCCCCAGAGCTCGCTCCAGTGTCGGTTCCAGCCCCAGAGTTTGCTCCAGTGTCGGCTCCAGCCCCAGTGCTTGCTCCAGTGTCGGCTCCAGCCCCAGAGTTCGCTCCAGTGTCGGCTCCAGTCCCAGAGTTTAGCCCAGTGAGGGCTCCTTTTCCCGAGTTTAGCCCACGGAGGGCTACTGTTCCTGAGTATAGCCCACGGAGGGCTTCTGTCCTCGAGTTTAGCCCAGTGAGGGCTCTTGTCCCCTAGTTTAGCCCAGTGAGGGCTCCTGTCCCTGAGTTTAGCCCAGTGAGGGCTCCTGTTCCCGAGTTTAGCCCAGTGAGGGTTCCAGTCCCCGAGTTTAGCCCCGAGAGGGCTCCAGTCCCCGAGTTTAGCGCAGAGAGGGCTCCAGTCCCAGAGTTTACCCCACAGAGGTCTCCAGTTCCCAAGTCAAGCGCAGGGAGTGCCCTCTGTTCCGATTCGGCCCAGGGCGTGTTCCAGTATTTATACTTGGGGTGGCAAAGAGGGGACAAGAGCAGAAAGGAGGGGTTGGCAACTATAGATCAGTGTTTCTACACCCCCCATGTATTCTGTATTTCACCCCAGTGTTGGGGAGTAACTAGTTACATGTAACGGCGTTACGTTATTTAATTACAAAATAAATGTAAATAATCTGTTACAGTTACTGAGAAAAAAAAGTGTAATTAAATTAGCCTACAGTTACTTATGAAAATGTTAACAATTACAAAGGGGGTTTTCACACAAACACGCACATACAGATTTGATTCATTTATTTCTTAATTGCAGTGACTGCTCTAAAATACGAAGCAACAATGTTTCAGGAGTTTAGAACACAGAATAAGATGCATGCTTATTCGATAACGGTTAAATTTCCTATTTGGTTTTATGCATATGCTTTAAGATACTGATTTCCCCCCAAGGCCTTGTTAGATGCCAGTGTTTCCTGTCATAGCTATACAAAGATTTTATTTCAAAAACAGTATCATAGCTATTTAAACTATTTCTTGTTATGATTTTAAAGCTGTATTTAACCAGAACGGTCAGAATTTAACCAGAATCAGATTGATCTCAAAGTAAAAAAGGTGCTTAAGTCTGATTTTGTAGTGGCTGTGCTTTAAAATTAAATGATTATAATCTTAATTCAAGTGATGCAGGCTTTTGAAAGTCTGCCAATAATCAGTGTTGAGTTCTACTGTAAGGTTAACCCTGCCTGCTTTAAATGTTTTAAAATGATTAGTTGAAAACATTTGTTTGAAATTTAGAAAAGTAATCAAATGTATCAGTTACATTACTTTAATAAAGTAATTGAAATAGTTACACTACTTATTACATTTTAAATAGGGTAACCTGTAAACTGTAACCTATTACATTTACAAAGTAACCTTCCCAGCACTGCCTAACAGTAACCGTCAGAACATTTTCTGGAAGTCAATGGTGAAGTGTCAAAGATGCCACCCCCCTCTCCCAATTTTTCATGCCACAGCAAAAATCAAGCGTTGTATAATAGCCCCATGAACTCCTGATGACCATATATTGGTCACACTGTAGTTAAGCAGTTATAAAACATAAAAGATTTATGTTCTTTTTTTTTGTTTTTTCTTTTTTTCAAATTAGGGCCTATTTTTTGTATATAATTTACACACAAAATTAACCGGGTATGTAAGAGGTCACATTAAGAGATGGCATATTTGTAACGAATCAGCTCATGGGAAATATGAATAATTAATCATAACTAGTTATAATTAATTATGAATATTTTAGATCCGCTGTAGATATTTAGCTGACCTCTCAGGGTCAACTGTCTTGTCAATTCTAAGAACGTTAATGTCCTGGTTAAGGGAATAACTTTCTTACTGTACAATTCTACAAAAGCTTGTAGCGTAAATCTGCATGATTAAGTGACTCAGTTATGAGCAAACAATGAACAACTTCAAGTGTGATACAGTAAGGTTTTATTAATTACATAAACACTTAAACTAGTCTAACATACTACATAAACACATAAACTGGTCTAACATCCTACATAAACACATAACCTGGTCTAACATACACATACACACACACGCATACAGTTGGTATAGGAAAGGGTTAAAGCTTAACTCAGTACAGAGAAGAGACATAAGGAATTACATTTTTGGAACCATTTGCATATTCAGCAGATCTCAACGTCCGATACTTGTTCAAACACACCTTGGTAAAAAGGCCACTGATACCTTTATATCATTATACAGACTAAGTTTTGATACTTGCACGTCTCATTCTGTCTGAAATAGATTCCCCCTGAGCAATGCTAGGCCCCAAGTCCTTGCTTGAAGTTGGTTGGTGAGAAGAACCAGTTTGGCGTCCGAGTACTTGATGAATGGAAGGACAGCCGAAGAGCCTGGCGTGGACTTAGGGTTTTCCGGGAAAGCGTTTTCTCACCACCTCATCCATAATTCCAACAACCACCGACTGGGTTGGTCCCTGGAGCGGGGCCTTTAAGGTGGCTGAAGATCCCCGCCTCTTAAGATGGGCTTGTTCAATGAGAAAGATGGAAATTCCAAGTGGGAGGTGGCAATTGCTGGAGGATTTTTACGACCCTTTTGTCTAAGCATGGTAATTTGCAAATGGACTTGAATCGAAATTACTAAAGATTCTCAGGACCCTAATATATATTGCCTATGTATCAATATATAATATACACGCTTGTTTCGATCATAAGAAGGCAAATTCATAGATACTAAGCAAGGTAGGATTACATATAGTGAAAGGATGACAGGAGTGTGTTTTGATTATAAGCCTGCATAACAGTATACAATTTCAAAGACAGAATACACAATGACAATAATATACCCAATGATGGCCTGAAGAAAATGGGGGTTCATTCAAAGAAGGTTTTCCTATGAATTAATTAGTAGAAAAGTCAATTTCTACTGTGCGTTTGTCTTGGGACATGCAGGGATTTTCCCTGCTTTGCATTCTTTTGGCCAATAAACCCAGTGATATCAGCGTTGGTTGCCATGTAACCAGGGGCCTGTTCGGCTTCCTGGGGTGTTACGCATTTCGGGGGGAAGGGTTCATAGGTCCTCATATGGCTTGTTAACTGAGGGTGTTACAGAGTATTTGTTAAATATAGCTAACAAAATATATATTGTGTGTTTGATTGTTCCAGACGTCACCATATTATTTATATATATTTTCATTAAGCAGAAGATGAGTGCTACCTAGTTGACAAATCAACACTTATAAAATGCACATGACTGACCTTACCACTATGACCAGTAGATGGCTGCAGAGGATCCCTGATTCATGTATTCACTTGCCGTTTCCACTCCCTTATGTATAGTTAATCAAAGGGTGAGCGATTTATGTAGTTACTTAATAATAATATTTTGAGCTCATTTAAAATTCTAAACAACAACAACAAAGGTTCAAAGGTTATCAGAATTAAAAGTTAAATCTGTCATTGCAGCTTTTTGAAGTGTGGATTTTGTTTGGAAGGATGAAATTATAGTAGGCTACAGTTTCGTCAGTTATTTTATCGGTTATTAAATCAGATACATAGAAGCACAGTAAATTTGAATGCATTTGTGAGAGCGCGATTACATGTAAATTAGTCCTGCCTGTCTGTGCAACGTCTCTCTACTAATAGTGAAGCTGTGGATTTTGATTACTTCAAAACACGAATACATTTTCGGCATAACTTTTCTGTTTCTAAGCATTTTTATTGACAAATCACAGGGGAGCGTTGACAGTATTTTTTGTTTCTGTGTGTGAGTGATCCGTTATGTGTCTGTACATGTGTGCGTGCAGTACAATCCTTGTAGGCAGAGCTAGTTTAGAACGGCTATAGTTATGGCATTAATTGTGCTAGTGATTTAGCGGTAGTGGAGCACTCTGAGAGCGAGCGAAAACCAGAATCCTCCGACTTTCAAAAGATCCCCGCTTCAGTTAAAATCACGCTGCTTCACTCTCAATGCACTTCGATCCCATACGCTGCTTTGGGGTGGCAACTGGGGTGGCAAAGCTCATTTTAAGGGTGGCAGTTGCCACCCCGTGCCACCCTTGTGGACACGGCACTGGTTAAGCCTACGGAGGGCCTCTAAAAACCGTCCTGCTATGGCGTCCTGAGTTCGCAGCAATAGTGCCCGGGCCGAGGGGCGAGGCCAGGGCCATGGAGGCCTTCCCGCCATGGCCACCCGAGTTCCCTACTCCACCATGGCTTCCTGAACTGCCTGTTCTGCCATGGCTCCCCGAGCTCCCTGTTCCGCCATGGCTTCCTAGTCTGCCTGCTCCGCCATGACTTCCTAGTCTGCATGCTCCCCCATGGCTCCCAAGCTCCCATTCCGCTAGTGGCGCCTGAACTGCCTGCCGCTCCGGCCTCCGCCATGGCTTCCTGAACTGTCTGCTCCGCCATGGCTTCCCGAGCTCCCTGTTCCGCCATGGCCCCTGAGCTCCCTGTGATGCCATGGCACCCTGGACTGCCTGATACACCCTGGAGGTATTCCCCATGTCCCAGTCCTGCACCAGCCTCCAGGGCGCCCCCTCCCTGGTGGAATTGTTACGGCGTGGGACGCGCCTTCTGGGAGGGGGGAGTAATGTCAGACTCTGTTCCATGTTTTTTGTGTGTTTTGCTCCACATGTGTTCCTTATGTCCTTATTTGGTCTTCCTGTTTCCTGTTTCCTGTTTCCTGTTCCCATTATGTTCCCTGATTAGTTTCATTAGTTCCAGGTGTGTCTCGTCATCCCATCCTTTAGTCTGTGTATTTATAGTGAGCCCTGTTCTAAGTTTGGTCGTCTGGTATTGTGAATGTCTGTGGATGTGTCAAACTCTCCTGCAACGTGTGTTTGTCCTGGTGCTCTTAAAGATGTTAAAATCTCCTGTGTTGCTGTACTCCTGGTCTCCTCGTTCCTCACTCCGCGCCCCGGCACCTAGTGACGTTAAAACACAGATTGTGATACAATTGTGATGAGTGTGTGACACATTCCTGTCCATGACCTCAACCAAATTTTGTTTGCTTGTGTTAGCCTTACGTTGCCATTGTGCTATAACCCTTGGGTGCCCACCCCTATAGGCCGGTTTGTGGCCGTCCCCCTTCGAGCGACTGTAGTAAATTCTCACCCACTGCGACCGCGAACGAACACACCATGCCATTTCATGCAGAACAGTCACTTTGCCACTCAATTTGGCCATGTCAATTCCTGCCCATTTCTCACCGCATACAACATTTTGATTACAAGAACTGATTCTTGTTTACAAATCTGATCTATCCATACTTTTCCCCTATATTCCAATTCCAACCGCTTAACGTGTAGCGAATTTAGCTCACACAGAAATATAATAAGTAACCAGAATATTTATAATTAATTATGAATATTTTAGATCTGTAGATATTTAGCTGACCTCTCAGTGTCAACTGTCTTGTCAATTCTAAGAGCGTTAATTTCCTGGTTAAGGGAAATAACTTTCTTACTGTACAATTCTACAATCTTGTAACGTAAATCTGCATGATCAGTGACTCCGGTTATGAGCAAACAATGACCACGTCAAGTGTGATACAAGTAAGACTATATTAACTACATAAACACTTAAACTAACATACTACATAAACACATTAAGACGGTCTAACATACACACACACACACACACAAAACACACACACCACACACAGTTGGGTAATAGGAAAGGGTTAAAGTTAACTCAGCATAGAAAGAGGCATAAAGAATGAATTTTTATGGAACACTTTGCATATTCAGCAAATCTAAAACATGAGGGAAAACGTCAGATTCTTAGTTAAAACAAACCTTGTAAAAAGGTGTAACAGATACTTAATGCATCAATTAAATCGAATAAGTTTGATACTTGCGTATGTCTGAAAAAAATTCCTGATGCAATCTTAAGGCCCAAAATCTTGCTGAAATTAGTTGATGAAAAAGAACCAATTTGCGTCAGAGTAACTTGAAGAATGGAAAGGACTAGGCCGAAGAAAAGTCCTGGCACAGATGCTTTGGTATCCTGTAGCGTTTTTCTCACATCTTCATCTTTTCTTCTGACCGAACCACCGACTGGGGCGGTTCCCTGGAGCCGGGCCTTTAAGGTCGTAGAAGATCTCCGCCTTTCAAGATGGGTTTGTCCAATGAGCAAAATGGAATTTCTGAGCGGGAGGTGGCAATTGCTGGAGGTTTTACGACCCCTTTGTTCTCTAAGCATGTTAATTTGCAAATGGACTTCAATCGAAATTACTAAAGGTTCTCAGGAAACTAATATATATTGCCTATGTACCAACAAATAATATACACTCTCGTTTAAATCAACAGAAGACGAATTCATAGATACTAAACAAGGTAAAATTACATATAGTGAAAAGGGATGATCAGGAATGGGTTTCCCTCACCAGCATACTAAAATAGTCTAAGAATATCAAAGATAAAATACACAATGACAATAATATACTTAATGGCCTGAAGAAATATGTGTGTTCTTTCAAATAACGGTTTTTCTATGAATTATCTAGAACACAGTCCATTTCTACTCTGATTTTCCTTGGGACATGCAGGGATTTTCCTTGCTTTACATACTTTTGGCCAATAAAACCAGTGATAGCCGTTGGTGCCATGCAAAAAGAAGCCCTTTTCGACTTCCTGGGTGTTACGCCTTCCGGGGGGGAAGGGTTCAATGGGTGTGGCCTCGGTGTGGCTTTTTAACTGAGGGGCGGTTACAGAGTATGTGTTTAAAATATAAAAAACCCAAATCATATATTGTGTGTTTGAATTGGTCCAGACGCTACAAACGGTTGTGTTGATAATTTTTTTGTTAAAATGTTTTTAACATTTTAGTAAATCTTATATCCATTTTAGAAGTCCTGCATTTACGTTCGAATCTAAACATTCAGTAAAAACTGTAATATTGGGAAATGTTACTACAATATAAAATAAATATTTTCTATTTGAATATACTTTAAAATATAATTTATTTTATGTGATGCACACGGAATATTCAGCATTATTACGCCACTCTTCTTTATCTGTCATATGATCCTTCACAAATCATTCTAATATACCGATTTGCTGCGCAGACACATTTCTTATTATTATCAATGTTGAAAACATTTGTGCTGCACAATATATTTGTGGAAACTGTGATACATTTTTTCATACTTCTTTTAATGAACAAAATGTCAAAGAACAGCTCAGAAATCTTTTGTGACATTATACGTGACAATAGATAGATAAAAAATCAGTTTCTATATAGATTTCTTCAAGCCTTGGCTACAAGCTATTGAACATTTCCACTTATTGCACAGAAAAAAATATATAGTTCATTGATCATATATTGACCTTTTCTGGCAACATACCTTTTGATTCAGAACCTTATAATAACCGAGATAATTTACAGTCCTAAGATAAGCTTGTAGTAACTTCCCTGTGTGACAACTACCTCTGGTCTCATCTATAATATTAAACATAAATGGAATTTATTCTTTATTATCTTCTGTACTTCTATCATTATTCTGTGTTTTATATGGTAATTTATACCCATGTAGTCACTTAAACACAACAAAGAGGTTTAAACCTAATACAATTTTGACATAATTTCATAGTATTATGATTTCCTTCACTTCTTACTCTTGCTCATAATAAGAGCTCATTTGAGATGTATGTTTCATTATATTATATAATAGCGATAACAGGTGTCTTCTAGGTTTTCATGAAACTAATTTACAAAAAATATAATATGGAACATCTAGTTGTGGCTCACAAAACATTTGATAACATTATATTGTGGATAAGCATAGAACCAACTTGATATATTTGTCTTGTTTTGAATGAAGTTCATAGTTTGTGAGAAATGGAGCCAGCATGAAAATTATACTCCTACTTACACTATTCTGTTTGAGGCAAATAAAGATGGGAGTTTCTACTTTCATTATTCTTTATAATGAAATATTCAAATCCCATAGAGCCCTGAAAAAAAATTACAATGAAGTTTGCATGCAGTTAAGTTATTTCTTATCCAAGGAAATGAGTGAAAGCATCTCAAAGGCACAAAACGCATTCAAGATTGTATCCAATGGTTGCAACATTGTTTTCTTATCCAAATTAATGGAATCAACATCAGGATGAAAGGTGAACCCCATCATTATTTTGTTTCTTGCTTTCTGATAGCCCATCAAGTCAGGAGTTCGACAGGCATAAAGCTGTCATTACAGGTAAATAACTAAGATTACAGCAGAACTAAATATAATAGCTTCAATTTGCAGGCCATTATTGGTACCGATACACAAACTGTGGCTTGAAAACAACTCTGTTACCTTTACAGCAACTGATAGTTTCTAGGGCAGTCTAGTGGTGCTGGATTCGCAAGATAAAAATGCATGAGGCAAATACAAGTGGCAATAGTAAAGATAATCTAAAGATCAATGAATTGACATTGAAACAGTACAACTTGTAAAGTGACTGTGAAAGTGTTTTTCAATTATTCAAAATAACAGGCAGGCAGGCAGGCCCATGACAAATAAGAGCATCCACAATAAAGAAAATGATAATTATTTTAAAAATCTAGTTTAAAAACACATGGGCCAAGTTTTTAGAAATGTAGTCAATATATTCATATTGGTTTAGATTTAGTGAAGAAAAAAAAAGTCATGCAGTGTAACCATCAAGTAAAAATGAATAACATATTTTCTCTACATCTTGATGTTACACATCTTAATCATTATATTACAATAAATTAAGCCAATAAGTACATGTTAGCATTTAAAAGTTTGGGGTATGTTTTATATTATTTTATTTTATTTTATTTTATATGTATTGATTATCATATTTTTTATTTTATTTTATTTTATTTTATTCACCAAGGATGAATGGGTCAATAAAAGTATCAAAGGTAAACATTAGACAGTGAATTCGTTTATAATTTCACAAAAATTCTGTTTTCAAATAAATGCTGTTCTTTTGAACTTTCTATTCAAAGAATCCTAAAAAAAAGCATTACAGTTTTTGCAAAAATATTAAGCAGCACAACTTTTTTCAGCATTGATAATAAGAAATGTTTCTTGAACGCAATTCAGCATATTAGAATGATTTCTGATCTTGTGACACTGAGGACTGGAGTAATGGCTCCTGAGAATTCAGCTTTGCATTGCAGGAATAAACTACATTTTAAAATTCATTCAAAAAAAAAAGAAAAAAAAATAGACAACATTTTTTATTTTATTTTTTACATTCAGAAATAAAAATATTACAGAACAGCAATAAGTCACAATATTTAAGCCACTGTACATTTGAATTAAACACGTAATCTATTTTTAATGAATTAATAGTTTGGACAAAACATCATGTGATTGACCCAGGTGTGTTTCAGCACACATCCACAAAAATTCACAGCAAACTGTTCAAAACAACAGCCTATGTAACTATAATTGTGCGCTGTCCTTGAGTGAATGCTCACCGTGGACTCCTCGTAGGTATTCGCAGTCATCACCACAGGTTTCACAGCCAGTCAGCTCAAATCTGCAAAATCCCCTCCCAGACATCGGCCTTGACATCACTCAATGGCCCAACTCCACTACACAGATAGCATTTTCAACAGGTTTTTTTTTTCCACGTGCTGGGCCTGAATGACATTCTCCAGGGAAAATGTGTGACTGATGTGACAGAGCAAGTGATGAGGTTGGGCTGAAAGACTTAGGGCCATCCAATCGTTCACGATTAGGCCACAATTTGCTGCCAGCAACACGCTAACAAGACCCTAGAGACGGCACCATGCAGGTCAGTGACGCTGCTTCTGCTGACAGAGGGATAATTAGTGACTCAGACAGAAGATTAAGCTGGTAATACAAAACCATCCATTTAACACTCCACTGGCAAATAACTTTCCTTTCCTTAACCAGTCCATCAATCACAGCCAGGATTAGCTAATCAGAGCCTCCTGGAAATGTGTTGGAAATGTAATTAGTGTAAACACTGGAAAAATGAAACTGTCCGTTGGGTTTAAGAAAGTTATTTTGAATGATGGATCGTCCAGATGTGTGCCCTTTTTTTTGGTAGATTTTAATCTTACCCTAAAGTGATTAAATGAAGGCAGGCAAGCTTTGTCCATGAGTGTGTGTCGTGGCTCTGTCACCAGCAGATGAAAAGAAAAAAAATCTATAATAAAATAATATTGGTTGTCAGAACAAGAGCACATGTATTAGACATGTCGAGTCGTGGTGCTTGTATTGGAGACTTGGGTTCGAGTTCAGCCTGTGTCTTTCCATCCCTCCCTCTCATTGTGGCAAAAAGTGAATACATTTGCATTTGCAAGTAAATAGTTCACTTTAAATCTATGGTGTGATTAGCTTATTATGTATATTGTGAATACAAATGTTCACTGTATGTTAACATTTTCTAATTTCAAATACTGTGGCTAATATTTAGAACTTAAACTGGGTTCTAAAATAAAAAGTAAAAAATTGAATGAAAAGTTAAAGTGAACAAAAACAGTGTGACTGCAAAGAGAACCGTTTATCAAATTTTTGTGCAAAGTTTTATTCTATTTAAAGAGGAATACACTCTTAAAAATACAGGTGCTTCAAAAGGTTCTTCAAGCGCTGCCATAGAAGAACCATTTTTGGTTCCACAAAGAAATATTCAGTCAAAGGTTCTTTAAAGAGCCATCTCTTTCTTACCTTTTTATAACTGAAGAACCTTCTTTCATTCTTTTCGCCACAAAGACCCTTTTGTGAAACAGAAAGGTTCTTCAGATGTTAAGGTTCTTTATGGAACCATTTAGACAAAAAAAAAAAAAAGTTATTTTATGGCATCGTGAAGCACCTTTGTTTTTAAGAGTGTAGTACACAACCGTTAGTAGAAAGAATTATGCTTTTTATGCTTTTGAAAGAAGTTTTCTATGTTCATCCAGGCTGCATTTATTTGATCAAAAACACTGCAATATTTTATATATATCTATATACATATTGTGATTTATATATGTACAACTATTTTATACATTTGAACAGAAAAATCTGGGTGGCTGGTAAAATTGTACATTCACCAGCCACTGTGGCTGCTGAGGCAAAAGGTAATTTTGTTCCCTCCGAGCACCGTAATAAAATAACATTGGTTTCTGCCTCTCACAGTATATAAAAAAAAAAAACTGTGCTGCAAAGCTAATACCAAGACAGGGTTAAGACAAGTGACCCTGTTCAAGCAACTCTACAGTCTTAGTCCTCCTAACCCACACACACCCACACCCACACACAACGCTCCCTCTTACCACTCCATCCCACTCAACATCTCAGAGCGACATGTTCCTCATTGGGATGCAGCATGTGGGTCCCCAGTGGCTGTTGCCAGATTTACCTCTTTCAGAGGACTGGGTGTAAGGGCAGAAGACTGAATAAATAAAGGAGTCACTCCACTCTCTTCCATTTCTCATTCATACTCTCAAACCTCTTGCGCACGTACATGCACACCAGGAACGTGCATAGACATTTTGAGGGGCAGGGACTCAAGTGGAAAAAAGGGCACTTCTCGTATTTATTTTAATTTTTTTCTAAACAAAACATTAAATATATTAGGGGTGTGCGATATTGACAAAAAAATATATCTCAATATTGTCTGGGATTTTATTGATAATGATAAGACGATATTTTGCTGAGTGTGTTATTGTGCTGATATCTTACCGTGGACAGCTGACTCCTAAAGTTTTTGATATTCTGCATATTCTGTCTGATGGTCAGTTCACAGAAGTGATAGAAATTAATCTTTTCCAATAAGTTTAAATAGATTTTTTTTACCTCTTATGGGCATTTTTACCTTCTACTTTTTTCTAAAAGTGTGCATCATCTTATGAGTCAAATTCTTACATTTAATCATTCAATTATAATAATAATAATACATTTAGGCTGATACTAAAATGAAATCAGTATTGACAAATTAAACCTTTGCAAGCAGAGAAACACAGAACTGCATCTGAAGTGGATTTAGAAGCCATTTACACACTGTTTAATGCAGGACATGAATGCATTTAACCTGCAGTTTCAAATGCATAACTACGGTTTTGATATTTTAAACATAAAACATTAAATACTGATATTTAACTTTTTAATATTTTTTTACTGAAAAGATCTTTAAAGTGACATAAACTGCCAGTAGGTGGCAGCAGTCACTGTTAATAAAGCAGTCATTGCGATTGAACCGAATCATTTAAACGGTTGATTCATTCAGGAACGAATCACCGTCATGTTGCTCAGAGACGCAAACTGGAATTATATTTGTTGGCGAAATAGAGCAAAAACAGTCAATATTGTGTCTAAAACGTACGTGTCAATATTAAATTCTTGTTTATTGAACTGCTGTATAAAATCAATATCACATTTGTAATCATGCTGCTTTTTGGTGGAAAAAATGTCAGTCTTCGCGTGATACTGATTAACTATATGAAATGATATAAATATATAATTCTTCTGCCCCTCTTCTTCTGCTTTATCTTGAATGTTGTGATAATTCTAAATGCATTTTAATAAACTGAATCATGCAGTGAGCAAACCCGCACTGGTCTAACCCACTAGACTTCCTATTGCCTTAGCTAAACTTTAGCTAACTTACATGGTAGCTCTTATGAGTCATGGATGTTAGCAAGACAAATTAACTATATTTTGCCTTTTGTCTTTTGGATAATTAGCTGTAAATTCGAGGCAAAGGTAGCTTAATCTTTTGTTCATCACCACTCACCTCCACACCAAGACAAACACAGCTGGAAAGGGAGGGAGGGCTTCACTTCTGCGGCTCTCTGTCTGTCAGTGATGTGCATGTGCCGGTCAATGTGTGCTACACTGCTGTGCTGCGCCTGCACGGAGGGGAAAAATCATCGGAACTCGACAGAGTCTCAACATTTCCCGACCCGACCTGCTATTTTGATTTTTTATTTGTTTGACAGGGAAAGCTGTGTGCAAACAGAAACATACACGCATACATATATACACATATTCATTTATTTAAGAAAAAAAAAAAACAGAAAAAAAGGGCGCTTTCTCTCAAGGAAGAAACAGGGCAGGTGCTCAACCCCCCTTTGATGTCTATGTGTGCACGTGCCTGATGCACACCAAAACAAGCAGTCCCTGTATCTTACTTAGAACCAACAAAACAAAAACTAACATAGATAGTATTTTCATGCAAATTTAATTGCATGTAATCCTTATACATTTGTAAAATAGAAGTTTTTGTAATCCATTTTCCTTGGGGCTGCATGAATAATGTTCATTGACATTATTGTTGCATGGCTTTGTATGTGACTGGATGGGTAGAGTAAATGTTGAAGATGAGCTAATTCACATGAAGGTGCAGCTGTATGCTGCTTTATTCAAAAGGCACCTCTTATTTCAGACTGGTTTCCAAGGCACCATAAAGCTTTAGAAATCATCAAGTGAACATTTAGTAAATACATTTAGTAGAATGCTTTTTTCTCAAGAGAAATTGAGTCATGAGTTCATAAAAGACCATTTATAAATAAAAGTACTCATTTCAACTGCATGAAATGCACAGACAGGATTGTTGTATATCATAGGCAGTGGTGGATATCAATGCTTCAGACATTGCATGTGTGCATGTTTGATGCCTCCTACCTATGTACACTGCTTACGAAGTCAGCATTTTACCACTTTTGGATGCAACCACTGTAAACAAACAAACAAACAAACACTATATAGCCTAGCTATTACGTTTACAGATTGTTTTCCTCCCAAAAATGAAAATTTTTCATCAGAGGAGATCTTTTAAGAAACAAGTCCATCATTAAGGCATTTTAACCATTGTTTCTGTCCAAAATACAAGTCCGTAATCCATAATAATGCTTCCTCCAGTGAAAAAGCCCATCTCTTGTTGTCCTCTAATCTTAAAAATTCTCCAACATATTTGTTTAGACCTGCTTAGGACTGTTTTCACCTGTAAACAGTGCTTGAGCAGTTCATATTTCTCTCATGATTTAGATGAGATGACTTTTATACTGGAGAAAGTATTATTATGTGGATATATGAGAATTTTAGTGTAGTTGGAGTGTCTATTTATACTAAGTGCAAATAGCCCACCTTGTTGGCAGAGGCCATTTACATTAACTCCGCACACCAACGTGTGATTGGGCTAGTCAACATTACAAAAGACGGTTGTCTGTGAACAGCTTCAGTGGTGTAGATAGTAAACCGCATGCTGTAGTATTTTTTTTTTAAGCGATCGACCCGAGTTTGAATCCACCTTTTGCCAAACTCTTTCTTCTCCCTTTTCAAATATCATATCACATCTGAAAGCCATTTTTTTCAATAAAAATCAGGCTGGGCTTAGTGCAGTGTAGGAGATTGTATTGTCCCCAATCATGGTGGCTTCATCCTTTTGAACATACATTATTATTACATACCATTTTGTGATCCTGAGGTGCAGATATTTGCCACTATTTGCTATAAGTAGTATAAATAGCAGAATCCTGCAGCGGCTGTTAGAAGCTCGGGTTCCCATAGAAACCTGAGGCTAGACGAGCCACTGCGCATGTGCAGTCTTAAGCGCGTCATGGCTGTGCATGCGAATTGGCTGGTCTAGACTGAAAAATAAGCTTTTTAAATGCTATAAGAAACAACATTCATGGGGCAGTTCATCTCAGATTTTGTTGCTGATTTGAAATATGTAATTTAATTGCGAGTTCAGCGAGCAGTTTTTGAGATTTCAGGATTCCCCCATTAATTTCGATAGGACTTGGTCTTGTGTGAGCTGCCCGGAGGCATAGCACATACAGTGGGTACGGAAAGTATTCAGACCCCCTTAAATTTTCCACTCTTTGTTATATTGCAGACCATTTGCTAAAATCATTTAAAGTTAATTTTTTTTTCCTCATTAATGTACACACAGCACCCTTTATTGACAGAAAAACACAGAATTGTTGCAATTTTTGCAGATTTATTAAAACTGAAATATAACATGTTCCTAAGTATTCAGACCCTTTGCTGTGACACTCATTTATTTAACTCAGGTGCTGTCCTTTTCTTCTGATCATCCTTGAGATGGTTCTACACCTTCATTTGAGTCCAGCTGTGTTTGATTATACTGATTGGACTTGATTAGGAAAGCCACACACGTGTCTATATAAGACCTTACAGCTCACAGTGCATGTCAGAGCAAATGAGAATCGTGAGGTTAAAGGAACTGCCTGAAGAGCTCAGAGGCAGAATTGTGCAAGGCACAGATCTGGCCAGGTTACAAAAAAATTTCTGCTGCACTTAGGGTTCCTAAGAGCACAGTGGCCTCCATAATCCTTAAATGGAAGACTTTGGGACAACCAGAACCCTTCCTAGAGTTGGCCGTCCGGCCAAACTGAGCTATCGTGGGAGAAGAGCATTGGTGAGAGAGGTAAAGAAGAACCCAAAAAAATCACTGTGGCTGAGCTCCAGAGATGAAGTCGGGAGATGGGAGAAAGTTGTAGAAAGTCCAACCATCACTGCAGCCCTCCACCAGTCGGGGTTTTATGGCAGAGTGGCCCGATGGAAGCCTTTCTTCAGTGCAAGACACATGAAAGCCCGCGTGGAATTTGCTAAAAAACACCTGAAGGACTCCAAGATGGTGAGAAATAATATTCTCTGGTCTGATGAGACAAGATAGAACTTTTTGGCCTTAATTCTAAGCGGTATGTGTTGAGAAAATCAGGCACTGCTCATCACCTGTCCAATATTGTCCCAACAGTGAAGCATGGTGGTGGTTTCATCATGCTGTGGGGGTGTTTTTCAGGGACAGGACGACTGGTTGCAATCTAGGGAAAGATGAATGTGGCCAAGTACCGGGATATCCTGGACGAAAACCTTCTCCAGAGTGCTCCAGACCTCAGACTGGGCCGAAGGTTTACAACAAGACAATGACCCTAAGCACACAAAAATAACTAAAATAACGAAGGAGTGGCTTCACAAACAACTCTGTGACTGTTCTTGAATGCCCCGCCAGAGCCCTGACTTAAACCCAATTTGAGCATCTCTGGAGAGACCTAAAAGTGTCTGTCCACCAAAGTTTACCATCCAACCTGATAGAACTGGAGATGATCTGCAAGGATGAATGGCAGAGGATCCCCAAATCCAGTTGTGAAAAACTTGTTGCATCTTTCCCAACAAGACTCATGGCTGTATTAGATCAAAGGGTGCTTCTACTAAATACTGAGCAAAGGGTCTGAATACTTGGACCATGTGATAGTCGTTTTATTTTTTAATAAATCCGCAAAAATGTCAACAATTCTGTGTTTTTCTGTCAATGGGGGTGCTGTGTGTACATTAATGAGAATTATGAGGAAAAAAAGGATTAAGGATTTAATGGGGTCTTAATACTTTCCGTACCCACTGTCTATGGCCGCCAAGTGACAACTTTCTGTTTCTTTGAAAGGTACTTTGGTGCAAATCACTGCTGTCTTTAGTATTTTGAAGTTAGAAGTATCTTGATGGATTAGTTTTTTTCAAACATGCAGGTTTTGCTTCACAAGACATTAATTGATGTCAGAGTCATGTGGGTTGTGGATTATTGTGGATGTTTTTTAATCTACATCTTGGATGGCCTGAGGTGAGTAAATGGTTTCATATTTGTGTGAACTATTAATTTATTTGCAAGAGACGCAGTTGGGTTAGTTTGACAAATTCTACTGATTTACTCATTCAAGTTTGGTATTTTAGCAGAGTCTGTAGTTTAAAGCTGACAAATCCCATTTCTAATTTGCAGAATCACTGTCCACAACTGAATGAAGGTCAGCACAAGAATTATTATTTTGAGTCTTTGCAAACACACACACACAAACACCCACATACCACAGTTATATAAGAAATCTCTGAAAAAGAGAATTCGGTAAGACAGTATTTTATCAGAGATGGTCCAAGGAGGGAAAAAGATCTTACGAGTTGTGCTGAATCCATAATTAATCTGGGTTGTTTGTCAAATCTTTTGACAAAGTACCCTTTAAAATCACTTTGTTAGATCAATACATGCTCTTTGAATATATTTCACTAAACAGACTTTTGAGGAAACTTGCTATTTTCAAAAACTTCCTGTTTAGATGCTACGACACTAGAGATGTGAGGGAAAAGCTGTTATCCTGTTTTTTGGCAAAGCTGAAAACATGATATATTTATACGGTTGTTGGAAATGATAAATTGACTTGTCCAAATGAATCAGTTGATTCAGCAAGAGTTCTTCATGCATGGATATCAACCAGGCAGTTCTCCATATATATATATAGGACGGGCTAATGGCTTAATGTAAAGATGCATAATAGACGATGATATTATATTTCGCACGGATATGGATACTGGCGGCTCACCTTAAGAAAAATAATTAATGCTGTCACTTCCTTTTGAACGTTTTTACAACAGTACACAGAGGGAATCTCACCTCTATCCCTATTTTTCTCTGTTTTCTTGAAGAAGTCAAAGAAAAAGACATTCGCAATTGGACAGAACGCTAAAATTTTTTGAAGGTGTCACTGTGTACTCTGTTTCTTGCTTTCATGCTCTCCCGCAGTCTTTCACCATCCCCCTCTCGCTCCTTCCAAGTGTTGGAGCCGCTCGCATTCCTGTCGGGGACACCGAAGCATTCATGCAGCAGAAAGCCATTCTATTATTCAGCTATAAGTTCTGGATGACAAAGGAAAGAGAAGAGGTGCAAATCAACCACTGAAGAGGAGGAAAATAGCCACACTCTTTGATGCCTGGAGGATGAAACCTTCTATGTTTTTCCCTTCCGTCTCTCTCTCTGTCCATTTTGATTAATGGACATGATTAGAAATAGACACAGGCTATCAGAACGTGAATGAATCAGGCAGCTGCAGCTACCCATGATGCACTGCATAGTCGGTGCGGTACAGAGTGCTGCAGCTTTAATTGGTGCTTATCGGAACAATAAATCATGGAAAATGACAGAATATGTTTGGAAAAAATCCATGGCAAGCCCTGAAACGCTATTACCACAAGGTTATCACGCAAGCTGCAAAGGACACCAATCGATATCGTTTTGGTTGTGCAGCGGCTACAAGTTTCAACTGAGGAGGACAGAGGCCCAAACAATAGAAAGGAGGATGGATGGGATGGGAGTGAAAATGAATAAATAAAACATAAGCAAAAGAGAGAAAGCTAAGCACACGGTGCATATTTGAAAAGATTTTGGTCAAGCAACATAGAATGCAACTAATGAGTATTTTGCTAATCAATTAATGTATTTTTTTTTTAAATAACAGATAAATTAAAATAAAAAAGCCTATTTCCCCCCACATTTTTTACATTCTTAACTAAAGTCCATTTTAAGATAAGTCAGTTCACTTGGCGGCCATCTTGGTAATGTCTCTGAGCAGCTGTTTTCTATGTAGGTAACAGGGAAACAAACACTTGGAAGTCCTAACTGAATAAGAGGAGACACCGGAAGTGTTTGTAAAGATTAATAACATATTTTTGAAATCCCTTTCAGTTCATGAATGTGAATCTGTATTGAATTGGCCACACTTCACTGAAAGCTAAATATGAATTACAAGAAAATGAATTTACTGAACTGTAATGCTGCATTCACACCATTTCGTAATTACAGTAATTATTAGAATACAAACTGGACGTTCTACTGAGAGCTGTTCACGTCCTCGGACTC